>NMUG010002636.1:0-15731 GCA_002855965.1 Monotropa hypopitys
TTATTTTAATATATAAATTTCAATTCGAGCCCATTGCAAATTTTAATTATTCCAAAAATTTAATTTGATCGTCTTTAAAAATTTTATCGGCTCAAGTAATTATTTTAATTAGTTTTCAATTTTCAATTCAACTCACAATTAATCACTTAGATAATTATTCGAATCATCTAAAAAATTTTAATTTCTCTTAATCAATTTTAATTAATGCAATTAATGCAATAACAAGATATGGGTCTCACAGTTTCGATGAGCATTTCACCTATGCGCGCACTGTTGAGGATCGCTTGGGTCTTGACTATCCTTCTCCAACTGCTACTGATGATGATGATGATATCAATGATTGATGTCAATGCCTGTCTGTTATTTTTCTTCTCGGGACAAAAAGGGGGAGAAATATTTTGCTATCGGCTGGTATATTTTGCTATTGGACCTGCTGGACTTGCTGTTTTTGTTTGATGACTCTACTACCTATGTTTTTGTTTGATGACTCTACTACCTATGTTTTTGTTTGATGGCTCTACTACCTATGTTGTTTTTGTTGATGACTTTTGTTCTACCTACCTACTTATGTTGTTGTAGTTGTGTTTTCTAGCTAGTTGTTTTCTGGCTATTTGTTTTGCTCCTGTTATGCATGTCAGACTTTTTATCGATGCTATGATGTTTAATCCATGCTACTAGTTGTTTGTCAATCTTCATTGTTATACCTTTAATTTATACAACTGTTGCCGGATATGCTCTGCTGCGACTGCTGAGTTGGTGCTGTTCTTTTCTGACCACTAAAACTCTACTCCTTACTAAACTGAGTAACGTAACTACCTCCTCGTGGAGGTCTTCCACCAAACTCTCTCTGCTTCGATTGATTGCTAGACTTCGCTTTCTTAAATTTCTCTATTCTTCCATCGGCTTTCTCGATATCACGCTCACATATTTTTGCTTTGCTGACAAGCTGTTTGAAATCTTGCACCTCATAGAATTTCCAGGATTCAGACTGACATTTCTATTGCTATGCACCAGATACCATTTTTGAGCTAAGGTTATTTTTTACATTTCTTTCTTTGACGTCGGAGATGCCAGGCGACCTAAGCCAGAAGTCAAGGTCCTCCGGCGAAGATAATCTCAATCATGGGTTTTACACATGCTTACTCCATAGATTTTGTTGCCGGCATATAGATCTATCTTCTCCCTAATCATCTCAATTTTTGTGGCGATGAGCAACTTAACTAATGAGTAGTCACGTTCCTTGATGGTATCTTCACCTACTTTAACCAGAGTGCCCCATACATTAGCTATGACCATAAAATTGGACATATTACATGCATTAATTGGAATTCCTTTGTATTCTACCCAAATTAACCTTTCTTTGCATACCAATTCCCCCTTTCAAGGCTTAACATTGTCAAAAAGAGCCATCCAACTACTCTTCTGGATTGTTTGATCCCTCAATTCAGGGGTTTCAAATACCAGAAGGATGTTTCTACCTCCCAAAATTCGTATGTCAGATAATTCAATAACTTCAGGCCTTAGAAAATACATCGTGCTTTGAATGTTAGAGACATTTTATATCATTGTTATGGCTGAGTTGAGTAGCCATGAATTGTTAAGAACTAAGGCTCGAATTTTATTTCTACTTGATGTGTCGTTTAATTTGCTTGCTTCATCATGGTAGATTTTGAGAATTTGAGCATAGGACTCTGCTCCACTGATTTCTTACTTTCCTTTCATCCTCATATCAACATGATCTTTAGGTATGCTAGGGTCCTGGTTGAATTCCTCATACATTTGAAGTTTGCCTTTAGAACTCGTATTTCCTGCTTCGCTATATTTTGTGATGCTCACTTCCAGCCTGGTATTTTCTATCCATAAGACATTTGATTTATCTATGGCAACTCCAGCAGCCACTCTATAATCGTATCTCATGAACCCAAAAAAAATTTGTTTTTTTGCTTTCTTTACCTGGTATGTAGATATACTTTACCCACCCGAAATTTTTGAATATATCAAATAAACACTACTTTGTGACCTGTTTTGAGAGATTGCCAACAAAGAGGGAGATTAGTTGTTCTTGTTTTGCCACTTTCCTGGTTTTCTTGTATACTACTGGGATCTAGTTGTTTTGTTGTGTTATTTCATTCTGACAGAGACACTGGTCATTGTGTATCTCATGTTCTTGACGGCAAGAGATTCGTAGTGCTAACTTCGTTACTCACCGATCTTCTTTCTCCTGTTATCTCTTAATTTTGTAACTTTGTTGGCTAGTTGTTCCTCCTTCTATCTCGCTCCTTTTCACCTTCGCTGACTCTATTATCCATGCTTATATTAGATGCTTTGTTGATCCTTTTAGAGTTGATCTCACCATTGTTCGTTCCGAACATTAATTCTCCCATTGTTATTGTTTTTACGATTGTTTGAATTCTTCTCCGATAGTGAAAAGTGGATTATGTGATTATCGGATGATCTGACATCCCTTCTTTGTCCTCTCAATTGAGGATGATAGTTTGTGTGTAGTCTTGCAGTCTACCTTTGAGTCCTCTCTATGACTTTTGACAAGCTCCTTGATCAATACTCCTTGTAGAGTAATGTCACGACCCATTCCGGAATATAATAAAAATATATATAAACCAGAAATAGATACATGACTAAACAAAGCATCAAAAACTGAAACCCCAAGTGATATACCAACAATCATCTCACAAAAATGACTGAGAAAATAAAATACATCGGAAGTACTGAAAAGATAAAACTCCAAAACAGTGGTCTATCAAAACTCCTCTCGACAAAACATAACTCTCTCTCAAAACTCCAAACTAATATAAAAGAACCAGTCTACCTTAAAACCACAACTACTAAACAAGCTGTAAATTTGGATGGAGATCAATATGGAGATCACTCCTTTTCTCAATCACTTGGGAAATTTGGATGGTTAGGAACAGAATCCTTTTCAACGGAGATGTCTTCAGTTACCAAGGCACACTTGACAAGATCTCATTCAAAGTTTCTCTTTGGGCAAAGAGCAGAGAAATACCGGCATTGCAATCCTAATCAGAGCTATATTTACCTTTGCTTTTTTCATATCGCAAGCTGCAGACTTTACTACTTGTATTTTTTTTGTCTTTTTTAGTGGGGTTTAGGGAGTCCCCTACCTCCTAGGGTTGCTTCCCATTTACTTCTCTGTAAATGGTTGAATTTATATAATCATGCTTTTCAAAAAAAAAAAAACTGTAAAAGAAACTGTCTCCAACCCGGAGCAACCTCTACTAATCTGCCCTGAATATGGCAACTCGGCAATGGCTGGCAATGTGAACCTGCTACTCCTCCTGACCTGGATATAGATTGCAAAACAAACAGCAAAAGATATCCAAGAGTGTCAGATACAACAGTCATATATGCACTTTGATATGTAAAGAGAAAACTCACAGGGTACCGGTAAAGTACAAGTAAAGAACAAGTAACTAAGGGGTTGTGCCTCTCCCCTTTCTATCACGTAAACATACAACTATCCAAGGGGTGATGTCTTTCCCCAACTGTCACGTAATCATACAATTGTCCAAGGGGTGGTGTCTCTCCCCAACTATCACGTAAACATGCCATTGTTTATGTATTTTTTTGGTTTAATTTATATATAATGTGCCCATAGCACCGTGCCCATAGCACCTTCTCATGTCATTGGCCCCGCAGTTCCAACCTCGACATACAACATGTCACCGAAATGCAGCCCAATTTCAACATGTTAAGGGGTTTTTCCCCATGGCCTCATATCTTTAACTTTTCATGACGTTGGCCCTGCAGTTCCAACCTCGACATATCACATGCCCATAGCATCACATCTTTCACTTTCCATGCCGTTGGCCCCGTAGTTCCAACCTCGACATATCACATTTTTCATTCTTAATCAAGCTTGCAGGTAGGAAAGAAAAATAGATAAATTTTACACGTTCGTCACATAAGAACATGTGAACACACCACAACTCAACAGAAATTCATATATAAATAAAGTACATATATAGAAAGGCATCTACACACTCACCAGCTGTGTAAACTCGTCAAATAAGTCTCTACTGAACCGCCTTAGAAGATTCCGGACGATCTCCTGTTATATAATTATAAACATGTGTGAATAATCCTTCTAAAACTCCGTTTATAAACAAAGGGTTTTTATTACTGTTTTGAACTCCTCAAGGTCTATAATTCTCTCTTAAAAAGTATTTAAAATCAATTTAAGACCAAACCACAACACTCGACCACTTTCCTCCCAATTTTTCCTCTGACCGGTATGGGACCGGTACACAACCGGTGTACCGCCCGACATGCCGACCGGCATGCCAGTTAGCATAAGAATTCCGAAAACATGGCCAAGAAAGCCAAAGGGGAATGCCAAAGATCCTCTACGAAACTATGTCAACTTTAAACGGGCATAACTTTTGTTGCATAACTCCGTTTTGACATTATAATATGGCGTTGGAAAGCTCTCGACGATACGCACAACTTTTATTTTTTACTAAATTTTGAACTGGCCGGTATGGGACCGGTATGCCGCCCGGTATACTGGTCGGTATACCGGTTTGCCTACCGGTCAGTGCAGAAAATAGCAGATTTCTAAAAATGTTCGTTTTCACTAATTGTTTTCACTAACAATCCTTCTAATCTTTATCTTTTTGTGAAATCAATTGCTCTTAAGAGTTATATACATTCATATACTCATTATACTTTGATTTAGGCCTCAAACCTTAAGTTAATCCACTCCAAAACCTTAGTTTTTCAAGTGGATCTAGAAATTTTTAATCAAAAACGTGATTAAGAAACATCCACTAATCCAGCATTGATCTGGACAAAAATCAAAAATCTAAAATAGTAGTAATTACCTTAGATGTGTTAGAAATAAAGTTGATGAAGGATTCCTCCTAAAAAAGTCTTCAAATCACCCTCTAGGAGTCAATTCTTCCAAGGTTCTCCCTTAATCTCTCTCTAATCCCTCTAGCCTCCAAGTGCTTCCTTCTAACCCTAATGGGAATTATCATATCTATATTCCCCTAATTAGGTTTTACCATTAAAGGACTCAATTGCCCTTCTTTAAAAAGGTTATTAACCCTTGTGTGCCATCTCTCTAACAATTATATATATATATATTTGCATATATATTTTTTTCTTTAATTGTTTTAATTGTAAAACTATCACTAATCCCCAAAACTACTTCACACATATTATTTTTCCCTCCTCTTCTCTTCTAAAATTTTTAATAACCCAATTTAATTTATTTTAAATGGGTTCGGGCGTGACAACTCTCCCCTCCTTAAGAAATTTTCACCCTCGAAAATCTATGTCTCCCAAAATTACATAGCCTTATCCCCGAATTCATATGGTCACACTATTGCCCAAAGACATAGGTTATAAAACTCCTCACACAAGATCTTGAATGCCTCAACATGACTCCCCACAAGAATACATATCTTGCCACGCTAATTCGTACTTCTCTAAACTCGTACTAAGGAATTACTATTACTCCCTTCACCCAACTTTACACTCTTAAATCACTATGGAACTTATTTCCTATCCTTCAACATGCTCTACTTCAATAGCTCCAAACGACAAATCAATCACATCGACGAGGTTAGACATCAATACTTTTCACATTACTCATGCTCTTACCGTACACGTACTCCCCAAAATTTTTCTTCCAACAATTCAACTAACCATAGTTTTTAACTACCCATAACAATTTCTACATAATTAAAATATTTCTTCTCTTATAGACATTCAAAGCTTGATTTAATCACTATCGAAACTAAATAATACCCTGGATTTCCCAAAACCCATTACTTACTCGGAAATCTCTAGTCACTAACAATCTCGGCTACTCATAGCTCCAACCACCTATCCTTCACTCAAGGATAAGTCTCTTGATACTCTGCAAAATCAGATGCCTTATCTGGTTCTTAATTGATTAAAACAAGGTACATAATTGCCTTCTCTTAATGCTTCAATTTGTTTTTCTTTCTTACTATCCTCCCTCAATGATCCACAAATAACATATCATACTACCTCGCATCTAGGCACTCAAGGCTAATTACAACTCTACTCAAGCCGCATGATACTTTACATGCCTCAGGACCCCAAATCAACTACAAAGTGTTTACACTAAATAATTAGACTTTCATACAACTTCCACAACTCTCTACACTCGAGAGTAAAACCTCAAATTCTCAACGCTAAACATTAAATTTAACTAATATATAAAATTTTGATAATGATACTGCTACCTCACAAGGAAAAATTCACATAAAGCCATCTACCCTTAATTTCACTTCGAAATGATATTTTCTTGCTAATTACACATCTCGGCATTATCATCATTACTTACTATGCTTAACCAAAGTTACTTGCAATAACTTAACCCGTTTAAACAACACAATAACCACTTTCAAATATGCACCTCTCACCCACTTTGCTAAATGTAGCATAATTATAATTTATATAAAATTTGAGCAATCTTTCTCATTGCTAAAGACTTAGATATTATAAGAAATCATTCTTTCACGTCCTTCACAATGCTGGCACTCACATGCCACTCACATATATGCATATATTATAATACTGTGATTTAAGTTTCAAAATTACAAATTCCGAATCATGCCTACCCTAAAAAAGTACATCACACATAGAAACAAGTGTCACACACCTCTAGTCCCTATACTGGACTTGCCCAAACAGGCCACACCCACCATTTTCACACCGAATGTCACATCTTTGCTCATCACATTACATGCAACAAAGTCTCGCATCAATCTATGGATGCATATACTAATGAATTCAAACTATCTTACTTGAATAAAGATTCATATAGATTACAATTGGTCTCACCATGCTTTCACTACGCTACTCTACTATACTTCTTTTATTAACAGAGTTCACACATAGAAATTCTTATTTTACCAAATCCATCAACCACAAGCCTTAAAGGATATTTCATAAGTAATTCATTTATCCATTCTGCCTTCAGAAGTTGTAGTTTATAAACTGGAGCTAAATAACTTTTATCAATTCTATATGTTATTACCCACAAAGCCAATTGTTCCCATACCATATACACAACCAAAATTTTCTTTAATGTGAAATCGTACTTCGCCAACCCACTATACTCTCCACAAATTCCACATTACCAATGACAACGTTGTTTAACTTTCCTCTTTCAAGGAAAAATACCCACTAATCTCTTCTAATTGCAAATCTTTCTTTTATTTTGAAATTATTACTCTTACTCAAAACTTTACTACTCTCTCACCTCCAATAGTGTTCATTTTCTAACTTAGTACAAAAATAATTCACCACTCAATCACATACATAATCAACGGTAAATCTTACTATAGCTCCCAACATTACATCACCCAGACATTCTTCTTTCTATATAATTTACTCCACTAATACAATCAAAATTCTATATCAAGTGCATACTATTGGAAATTACTTTCTCGCTCTGCCATCATTCTCTCACTTTTTACCCAGAACACATAATCCCAAGTATAGGACTACCTCTAAAAATTTCACAGTTTCCTAATACATACTATCAAACACTCCTTACATATTCAACATGTATCCTTAGTATTTGACTTCTCTTCTTTACCCTTCATTACCATAGATAATATTCTCAAAATTCGCAACAACTTATCCAAATTCAATGTATACCAAGAACTCACACATCCAACTAACACTCTCTACTTCCATAGTTTTTTTCCTCAACTCAGGTGATTTCTCTAAATCCATGCCTCCACGAAATAAAATATCAGTGCACTTTTACTTCCTTTTGAAAAATTCTTTTTTTAAAATAATGGTTCCAACAATTCCGATCTTTATTCCTCATATATCCTTCCATTAAACTTTCACTCCATAACACTATTACACTTCGCTATCATGATAATTTTAAAATGCTACAATTTTTTTCTCCTCTTTGCATGCCACACATAGTATTGCCTTAATCACACTACTTACCTCATTCTCATAACACAAAGTAACTTAACCAACATATTCTCCCGACTCCCTCAAGCATAATTGAGACTCCTACATACCTCTTAGATCTCATTCTCATACTTACTTTTCTTACACGCATACCACAAGCTCCCATAATTTCATAACTTAATCCTCGCCATCATTCACCCCAAAGATTTACAATTGATAACCCAAATGATTTTACAACTACATCTCTTCAATAACACTTGCCCAAAAGCGCACCATTTTTCTTCCTCGGTATTATTCTACAAAAATATGGTCTATAGCAATAAACATATGTACGCTAACTCCAGGTACCACTGAGATGTTCTATGATTACTTGTACTCACTTTATCAAAAGTACTAGAACCTACCAAGCCTCCATATATTCTATCCAGCAACCACTTCCAAATGGAATAGCTAATACTATAATTTCCGAACACTGGAATGCAACGTAACCCAATCACTTACATATAACTCTTTTGACCCATCACTATTTCATACTACATTGGAACATTACCTACTTCCATACTCTAATGAATCACCGTACAAATAATCTCGAATCCTTTTTCAGCCCCCCTTGAAAGTATTTAATTTTCCCTCAATTGCTTTTCAATTCGCCCAAACTTCTCACTTCTTATTTTATTCCTTAAATTTTTGTTCTCGAACCCATAGATCTATCTTCACATCTCACTTGAAGCTAACCTTCTCGATTCACTTACAACTTATTCTATTTTCTCCTTTCTATACTTATAACTTAACCTTATTCAGCTCTCTCCACCTCCCTTGCATACTTACGAAATTACTACAACCTTCTCACAATGACTTAACAACAGCTCGATAAGACTAGTTTTCAAATTCCTTCAACCTTGCTTACATCTTTTAAGGTTTTACACTCACCTTTATCATACCATATTGTGCTAACTCTAACAATCTAGTCTCATATGCCTTCATTAACATAGCTTTCTATCTTTCTTTTATAAAAATTGATCCTCTGATTCTCAAAAATCAACCAATTGCTCCAAACAAGGAAAGTATTAAATCTCATCCATCTGCAAATTCTCAAGGCACTTAGCACTGCCTTACTATACAAGTTGCTAATGAATTACAATGTGCAACTATTATCATACTATGGCTTATTACCTACTATACTACACATAGCAATCAACCAGAAAAAAATAAGAATTAATACATAAGCATGTAACACATAACATGTAATAGTAGAATCAAAAGTTATATATAAATACCTAACGTCTTAGGGTTCACTTGCCAAGCCATGCCTTTCACGTTCTCAAACCTTTATATACACCCTTCTATTGCAGTCTAATCACTGACTTCTCAAACTCACCTAGACCTGGTATTCCAATATATCGTGCTTTTCTATTTAACTGCCCAAGACTTCCCATTTGAAAATACGTTGATCAGGTGCTTTTCAAATTGGATTTCAAGGTAGTTGCCTGGGTGTCAAAGTAACACACACAATAATCCCGGACTATACACCCCACTGACTCCTCCCAACTCTCTCCTCAAACCTCAAGCACTTTCGACTCTAGAATCTAATAACCTAAAGCTCTAATACCAAGCTGTCACGACCCATTCCGGAATATAATAAAAATATATATAAACCGGAAATAGATACATGACTAAACAAAGAATCAAAAACTAAAAACCCAAGTGATATACCAACAATCATCTCACAAAACTGACTGAGAAAATAAAATACAGCGAAAGTACTGAAAAGATAAAACTCCAAAACAATGGTCTATCAAAACTCCTCTCGACAAAACATAACTCTCTCTCAAAACTCCAAACTGATATAAAAGAACAAGTCTACCTTAAAACCACAACTACTGAACAAGCTGTAAAAGAAACTGTCTCCAACACGGAGCAACCTCTACTAATATGCCCTGAATATGGCAACTCGGCAATGGCTGGCAATGTGAACCTGCTACTCCTCCTAACCTGAATATAGATTGCAAAACAAACAGCAAAAGATATCCAGGAGTGTCAGATACAACAGTCATATATGCACTTTGATATGTAAAGAGAAAACTCGCAGGGTACATGTAAAGTACAAGTAAAGAATAAGTAACTAAGGGGTTGTGCCTCTCCCCTTTCTATCACGTAAACATACAACTGTCCAAGGGGTGGTGTCTCTCCCCAACTGTCACGTAATCATACAATTGTCCAAGGGGTGATGTCTCTCCCCAACTATCACGTAAACATGCTATTGTTCATGTATTTTTTTGGTTTAATTTATATATAATGTGCCCGTAGCACCGTGCCCGTAGCACCTTCTCATGTCGTTGGCCTCGCAGTTCCAACCTCAACATACAACATATCACCGAACCGCAGCCCGACTTCAACATGTTAAGGAGTTTTTCCCCATGGCCTCATATCTTTAACTTTTTATGTCGTTGGCCCCGCAGTTCCAACCTCGACATGTCACATGCTCATAGCATCACATCTTTCACTTTCCATGCCGTTGGCCCCGCAGTTCCAACCTCAACATATCACATTTTTCATTCTTAATCAAGCTTGCAGGTAGGAAAGAAAAGTAGATAAATTTTACACGTTCGTCACATAAGAACATGTGAACACACCACAACTCAACACAAGCTCACACATAAACAAAGTACATATATAGAAAGGCATCTACACACTCACCAGCTGTGTAAACTTGTCAAATAAGTCTCTACTGAACTGCCTTGGAAGATTCCGGACGATCTCCTGTTATATAATTATAAACATGTGTGAATAATCCTTCTAAAACTCTATTTATAAACAAAAGATTTTTATTACTGTTTTGAACTCCTCAAGGTCTGTAATTCTCTCTTAAAAAGTATTTAAAATCAATTTAAGACCAAACCACAACACTCGACCACTTTTCTCCCAATTTTTTCTTTGACCGGTATGGGACCGGTACACAACCGGTGTACCGCCCGACATGCCGGCCGGCATGCCGGTTAGTATAAGAATTCCGAAAACATGGCCAAGAAAGCCAAAGGGGAATGCCAAAGATCCTCTACGAAACTATGTCAACTTTAAACGTGCATAACGTTTGCTACATAACTCCGTTTTGACATTATAATATGGCGTTGGAAAGCTCTCGACGATACGCACACCTTTTATTTTTTGCAAAATTTTGAACTGGCAGGTATGCCGCCCGGTATACTGGTCGGTATACCGGTTTGCCTACCGATCAGTGCAGGAAATAGCAGATTTCTAAAAATGTTCGTTTTCACTAATCGTTTTCACTAAAATCCTTTTAATCTTCATCTTTTTGTGAAATCAATTGCTCTTAAGAGTTATATACATTCATATACTCATTATACTTTGATTTAGGCCTCAAACCTTAAGTTAATCCACTCTAAAACCTTAGTTTTTCAAGTGGATCTAGAAATTTTTAATCAAAAATGTGATTAAAAAACATCCACTAATCCAGCCCTGATCTGGACAAAAATCAAAAAATCTAAAATAGTAGTAATTACCTTAGATGTGTTAGCAATAAAGTTGATGAAGGATTCCTCCTTAAAAAGTCTTCAAATCACCCTCTAGGAGTTAATTCTTCCAAGGTTCTCCCTTAATCTCTCTCTAATCCCTCTAGCCTCCAAGTGCTTCCTTCTAACCCTAATGGGAATTATCATATCTATATTCCCCTAATCAGGTTTTACCACTAAAGGACTCAATTGCCCTCCTTTAAAAAGGTTATTAACCCTTGTGTGCCATCTCTCTAACAATTATATATATATATTTGCATATATATATTTTTCTTTAATTGTTTTAATTGTAAAACTATCACTAATTCTCCAAAACTACTTCACACATATTATTTTTCCCTCCTCTTCTCTTCTAAAATTTTTAATAACCCAATTTAATTTATTTTAAATGGGTTCGGGCGTGACAAGTAATATCACGTCTCGTGATGTTGACCTCTTGGGTATTTTGCCACTGGGCAATGCATAAGTTGACTGTCTCCTTGCGGTTGAGGCTTGATCCTTACCCTGCCCTTTTATGAAGTGGATCACTCAATAGTCTTGTTGGTGCTCGTTGTCTGTGGGATTGATTCTTTTCTCCAGAATACATTCTTCTTGGTGTTTAGCCATTGGGCTTGGATTAGTTCTTATAGTAGAGTTGAGAGTTATGATCAATGCTATATTAGATCGTATTGGGTAGCCTAGTGTGAGTTGTATTCCTTGGTTTGAAGGTGATTTATTGTGGTCAAGCCAAGTCATGGCTATAATTTGTGATCTAGAATAGTGGTGCTCTGTCTTTATTCGAGTGTTAGATCTATTAATGGCTCATGGTTTGGAGTTGCTTTGAGGATTCCTTTAGAAAGCCAATATGGCTTATCCTTTGGTCATTCGATTGGGATTGAGGAACTATGTAGAAATATAATTGAGATGAAAAGGGAAATTCGATGTGCTTGAGGATAGTGATAGATATAGTGCTTGGTGATATTGGTAATTGGTTGGCTGAGCGAGGGTGATGAAACAAGTTGGAGAAATTCTTCTATGGTCTAGTTATATCTTGAAAGTGGGAAAGAGTAGAGTTAGTGACTTGAGGCAGTTAGAGTTGTCATGGCGAAAGTTAAGTTATGATGTGTCATCGTTAGGAGTTGGATTTTGTTGGATGATTTGGGGATTAGACGTGTGTCGAACCCACGTTTGTACTCTATTCTAGGATGTGTTGTCTTGGAAAGTTGGATCTTGTTGGTTTGTGGAAGTAGAACCTTGAATATGGGTTAGGATTAAACCGTGTAAGCTCTTGAAGTGTTGGTGCCAGTGATGGTTCTTGGAAGGACCTTGTGGATTTTTTCTAGGATAGATCATGTGGGTCTTTCCCATGTTTGGTTATAGCTTGAGGTTTCGATGAAGATAGGGTTGGTGTCACTTGGTGGCTTAGAGATTTGGGTGTGAGCGTTGATTTGGAGTGATTAATCTAGAGTATGGATTCCCGCTTGATTTGTTGTGTTTCAGGTGGTAGAGGTTTAGCCGAGTTAGTCTTTGAGGGTAAGTATCCAGTTCATAGACATTGAGAAATTGGTATGGTAGTGTGCATGAAAGTCTCTTAGGAGATTGTTTGAGAAAGAGATGCAACTTAAACTTTGAATTTGAGGTAGCGAGTAGAATTTAGAGTTAATGGATATTCCTTACTTCTTACTTATAGTTGTGGAGACATGCCTCTTGGTGTAGTTGATTCATTTCCTTCTTATCCTTGATTGTGTCAGTCATGTGATGCCCTTGTCACATGCTACCCTTAGTATGCCTATCCTTGTTTTATTCATTAATGCCTTGAACTGGAAATGGGTATCTATCTTGTTTGCGATGTTGATGGTAGGTATTTGTGCCTCATTCTAGCCGGTATTAGAGGACTTAACCTCGGGTGATTTGGGTAGTTAACTACTCTTTGCTGTTATTTATCATATTTTTGATCTTCTCATATCGTATTGATGTCGGTTGGCGACAATGGGAGAAACTCATTGCTTTGAGAGATTGCTGACATATTCCTACCAAGATTTTAATGTCATTCGTATCCATCATCGTATCTGTATTGGCAGTTCGTGGAAATGCCGAAACTCGTGGTATTCGGTTGAGCTATAGTGGATTATTCATCTCGATTGATGCGATCTACCTACTTCTTTGCGTTCTTGCCTTCTCGAAGTCGCAAAATCATACATTAAATTCTTTACTCGCTCCTAACAAGTGCTGATGTGAAAGAGTTGTCTGTTTCTATTCTTTTTTATCATGAGAGAAGATTATGGGATCCATCGGAATTCCCCCATCTTCCAATCATATTCTTATCTCGCACACTCTCACTTATGTGTAGTATCCTCTTGCGGAAATTTCATTCTTGCGATATCATTATGCAAATTTGACCTACTATTATCTCTCTCGTCGTCTTATCCCTTGGGTGTTTGAGCACTTCTGATTTGAGAGTGTGTTCCTCCTATCGGTGTTTTGTTTCTAAGAGTGTGGGACGTTGTTGGTCAGTGGGTTGGTGAGTGATGGTACTATGGCATGATCTATGAGGTAAATTTGTGTTCGTATTATACAGCTGTAATGAGAGCCTTGGGTAGAGAGTGTGTCTTCTTTGAGTCGACTGCACCGACTTAGATATATTGATATTTGGCATGACCGAGTGTGTGCATGTGTATTCCATGTCATGTGATATAGGAATGACTATGAAGGATTGATTTGAGAAGAAGACTGGCCAGTGCATCTCAAAACAAGCTTCCAAGAGTCGTTCTGGTATCGCACTAGGTGTGTGCGGGGTTTGTTGTATGTGAGGATTGGTGTTTGCCTCGAGTTTGTTGGTTAAAAATTTTCTAGTGTGGAGTTGGTCTTGGAGTTTGTGTACTCATTTATGTAGCTATCTTCGAGGATGTGGAGTAATGTGAAATTATGGTAAAGGTTTGCGAGTTAGTGTATGACTATAGATAGAGTAGTTGATCCTATTGGTGTTGATCTCGTAGTTTGTCTCGTTCGTTCATCTCCTTGGTGGTGATTGGTTTTAAGTTCCATCTCAGTTATAAGCTCGGTGTTATGGCTTCCTCATTCGTGTTCGTATCGTATCGGTGTGTCTGTATCGTATTTTGTGGGCATATTTTTGTGTTCATTGCAATTTTTTATTCATTTAGTTAAATATTTTTCTTAATGTGTTATCTCGATTTTGTTAATATATTGCGGTCTCAATTTTGTCATCTCGTGCCATTGACACAGGCTATCACTAGTATATATATATAATAATAAATTAGGACAGTATCTTTCAAAGATGCCAAAAGAATATATCATTTAACTAAATCTCAGCCTTTTATTTCATTCGATCTGATGGTCTAAAAATATCTCTCACAAACTAACTTTTCAATCACACTTCCACAATTATGTTGTATTTTTGTAGATAAACATATAACACTCTTTAATTATATCTTACCCCCTCATTATTATATTTTATTCTTTATTTCTTAACATATTTATATTTTACTTCATTCCTTGATTATATGTTACTCACATATTTAATTGTTTTTAATTATATTTTACATATTTATATAATTACATTTTACATATATCATAATTATATTTCAACCAATACCCCAATATTTTATCTCATAATTAATTATCTTTTATCTACATAAAGTATTTATTTTATTTCTGTAAAAGATTTTGTTTATATCATTTGATCTATTGCTTTTTTATTGTCAATTACTTTTGTCACTTTAGCACATGTACAGACATAATTGTTTTTGTACCTTTATACACAAATATTTTGCTATTTGTGATCGTACCTTTATTTTTTCTTAAAATATATTAAAAATGAAAATTATAATATTCTTTCTCTATGCTTTTAGGCACGGACTTGTGCTAGTATATATATACTATTGGTTAATAGAATAATAAGAAGAAATTTCCTCTATATTTTGTCTCTTTTTCTCTTGTTTTTCTTCATTATAGGTAGTATTTGTATATGTTATATAATCTCAATTGTCCCGGGGACACAGCTTGGTTGGTAAAGCCTAAGGTGATTATTTTCAACATTGCTAGGGACCGCACGTTGGGGGTTTGAATTCCAGTGAGCCTTCGGGTGACAATTTGAATTCCACCCCTTTGTGTGTTGACATAGTCTACGGACAATCCTAAATACTAGAGCAATTGAGACATATTCTGCGATTTACATCTTTTACAAAATTCTAGAGACAGGACAGTAAGGCCCCTCAAGATTGGGGTACAGAAAACTTCCAGTAAAGACCAGTATGT
>NMUG010002637.1:0-15734 GCA_002855965.1 Monotropa hypopitys
GCTTCTGCTGCTGATGCAACTCCTGCCAATGCATCGGCGTGCGCGTTCTGCTCTCGGCCGATCTATTGGATGGCGATGTTGGGGAACCCTGATATCATGCTCCTGGATCTTTCCATGTATTTTTCCATTCGGTCGTCCCGGCATTCGTATTCTCCGGTTACTTGGTTGACGACCAGCTGGGAGTCACTGAAAACAGTCAGGCTATGGATCTTGAGCTCTTTGGCAGCTGCTAGTCCGGCAAGGAGGGCTTCGTACTCTGCCTCGTTGTTGGAGGCACTGAAGTTTAGCCGAAGAGAATGTTCATGAATAAGGCCGTCAGGAGAGATTAAAACCATTCCAGCACCACTACCACGGCTGTTTGAGGCTCCATCCACGAATAGCTTCCAAGAATCCACCGTGGCCTCCTTTAACTCTGACGTACCCCGACCGTCGGCAGATAATGCTTGGGTGCTGGGAGGTGGAAGGTCCGTCCTGGGAGAGTACTCTGTAATGAAGTCGGCAAGTATCTGCCCCTTGATGACCGTCCTTGGCTGGTACTTTACGTCAAAGTTTGCTAATTCCACGGCCCACTTTGTTATCCTTCCTGACAGGTCGGCTCGGTGAAGGAGCAACCGTAGTGGGAACTCGGTCAGGACGACAATGGTGTGAGCATGGAAATATGGTGCAAGCTTCCGGGAGGCAATGATTAATGCAAACGCAAGCTTCTCAAGGGGAAGATACCTCGTTTCGGCGCCGATTAATGATTTGCTAGAAAAATAGACTGGCAGCTGCTCCTGTCCTTCCTGCCGAACTAGTGCCAAACTGGCTGCATGAGGCGTGACTGCCAAATAGAGATAGAGCTTCTCCCCTTCCTTAGGTTTCGCTAATAATGGTGCCGACGAGAGATATGCTTTAAGGTTGCCGAGCGCCTGTTTGCATTCATCGGTCCATTTAAAATGTCGTCGGCTATTCTTCCTGAGAACCTCGTTAAACGGACGACACTTATCTGAAGACCGACTGATAAATCGGTTGAGGGTTGCTGCCATACCGGCCAACTTCTGGACTTCTTTCAATGTCCTCGGATCTTCCAACCGTTGGACGGTCGATATCTGCAATGGGTCGGCCTCGATTCCCTGGCGTGTGACCAAGTACCCGAGAAATTTGCCGGAGCTGACGCTGAAGGCACACTTCGAGGCGTTGAGCCGTAGCTGATGGCTCTTAAGAATGTCGAAGATGTGCTGGAGATCACTCAAGTGATGGATTTATTCCTTGCTTTTGACCACCATGTCGTCGATGTATGCTTCCACCGTATCTCTCAGCTCGGCACTGAACATTTTGGTGATCATCCTCTGGTAAGTCGCCCCGGCGTTTTTGAGGCCGAACGACATTACTCAGTAGCAAAAAATTCCACAGGGAGAAATGAAGGTTGTCTTCTCCTGGTCCGGACCGAACATGGCAATCTGGTGGTAGCCTCGGTAGGCATCCATGAAACTCATTCTAGGATGGCCTGCCGTCGAGTCTACTAGTTGGTCGATCCTCGGCACAGGGAAACTATATTTCGGGCAAGCATCATTGAGGTTTGTGTAATCAACACAAACTCTCCACTTACCACTCTTCTTTTTGACGACCACCGTGTTGGCCAGCCAAGTGGGGTATTGAACCTCCCTAATGGCTTTTGCTTCTTTCAGTCGTTCGACCTCTTCAATGACGGCATCGGTATGAGACACGACCGACCGCCTGGGCTTCTGAACCACCGGCTTGTGGTCTGGACGTACGTTGAGGTGGTGGTTAATAAAGGAGGGATCGACGCCGGGCATCTCATATGGCGTCCAGGCGAATACCTCCAGATTCTTCTTGAGCAGCTCCACAATCTCAGCTCACTCGGCGTCGGTCAACGATGAACCGATAAGAAAGAAGCGTTCAGGATCATCGATACTCATAGGTACGGTCACAAGGTCTTCCACCGATTTGTCGGAAGCGCTTGTACCGACGTCCTCAAGTACTGGTTGGTCCAGAACCTCCACCCAGTGAACTTGCTCGGGGGTAATTTTTCCTTTGATGGCAGCTATGTAACACTGCTTGGCCGCCGTTTGATCTCCTCGGAGCTCTTCAACTCCCTTACTGCCGACGTACTTGATGACCTGGTGGTAGGTTGAGGCCACCCCTTTGATGTTGTAGACCCAAGTTCGGCCCAAAATGGCATTGTAGGGGATGGGACATCTACCACTACAAACTCTATGCTAGTGGTGACCGAGCCGACCAATACCGGAAGCACTATCTTGCCCAGAGGCCAGACAGATGCCGCATTGAATCCGACGAGCAGAACGTCGGTTGGCTCGAGGTCTGTTTCTTTGAACCCTAATTTTTTAAAGAGAGGGTAATACATTACGTCGGCAGAGCTGCCGAGATCTATCAAAATCCTTCGGACATTGCATGGGCCGATGCGGAGGGTCACGACCAGAGCATCGTCGTGGGGGTGCTGCACCCTGTCAGAATCATTGTCGGAGAAGGAGATGGAATATTTGGGTGTTGTTCTGGGCTTCTTCGGCCCAGGATGAACTGTCATGATGTCCACTGTGGCCTTTTGCTTTAGCTCGGCCCGCAATCTATCCTCTCGGCTACGGTCCACCATGTCGTGGATCACGTTGATTTTTCTGATTTCCTCCTTCGGCTCATCTTTATCTGCCTCAGCTGCCGTCTTGGTGTTGTCAATGTACTCTTTCAGATGTCCAGCTGTCACCATTTCCTCAAGGAAATCTTTGAACGCTCGGCAGCTGGCCGTCAGATGCCCTTTTCCCTGTGGTACGAACATCTGAATCTGTCGTTGTGCTTCCTTGGAGCTCCCAAACGGCGCTCCGGTCATCGAAACCACGGCTCCTTCTCAATCTTTCGGATCAGAATGTAAAGCGGCTCTTTGAATACCGTTGTGTGGGCAACAAATTCATAAGGTTTAGGTGAGCGCCGGTCACCTGTCTGCACGGTATTTGCTTCCCTTCGCCTGGCCGTCGGGACACCACTCTGGTGGCCGGAGCGAGCCTCTTTCTTCTTTTGCTTCCTCCAGTTTGGCATGCAGCTCAATTCTGGCCATGAGCTCATTCATGGTGGCAGGAGGGAATAACATAAGGTCTTCGAACTCCCGGTTAGTGTGATCTAGGCTGAGTTTGAAGGATGTGACGGCAATCTTCTGGTCACACTCCTCTATTTCATTATAGAGATCCCAATACCGGGCTGCGTACTGACGCAGGGATTCAGACCTTGCTCGTCTGAGGCCGAGCAGGGAATCCACCTCTTTCTTTGGCTTTGAGCTGGTGACAAAGCAAGCCAGGAAGACCGAAGAGAGATCTCTCCAAGAGGCAATAGACCCCTTCGGTAGTCGGTCGAACCAGAGAAGTCCGACATCCCCAAAGCTGGAGGGGAACATTTTGCACATTATGGCGTCATCACTGGAGTAGAGTGACATCATCTATCGGTAGTGAACCATATGAGTGTAGGAGTCGGTCTTTGGATCGTACTTATTAAACTTGGGGGGCTGAGAAGCCGACAGGAGGACGTGCTCCCTCAATGTTAGGAGTGAATGGTGAACACACCAATCTCTCATGTCGGTCGTTCTCCTATTGTCACGTCCGCTGTGATACTTCTTGCTCTGAATGGTGGCTTCCTCCCTGGTCGACGTGACGGTGGTGTCTGGGCGGTGAACGCTCTCGAGCCTAACGGTTCCTCTGTACCGGTGGGACAGCGTTTGGTCCAAGGCGATCAAACATTGGCGGTCTGTTGTTTGAGGCTGAGCGCTCCTCCCTTTGCCGGGGGGCAAAACCCTACGCCTGACGCGTCGGTCTTCGTCGTCCCTCCCCCGGGCAGGAGCCTCTTCTTCTCGTCTCCCCAGCCTGTTCAGAGACGAGGGCCTTTCTTGGTAGGACCGACTCCTGCTCTGAGAAGGCTCCTCGTAGTCTCGGTTGTCATCGGCACGATTGGGTGCTGGTACTTCCTTCCTTTTCTCGGTGGCCTTGCACAAGAGAGTCATTTCGCGAATCAGGCTGTCTATTTGTTGATCCCTCCGGCCCAGGTCCCCCTCCAACCTGTGGATGTACTCCCTTGTCGTGAGCTTGCTCGGGGGGGTGGACACTCGCTGGAGTGGACGCTCGCGTCGGCATTAGAGCGCTCGGGTGTTCGGAGAGGAGAGTCTCCTGCTCGGACCACCTCTTTTCCCTTGTTCCTCCTAACCTCAGATTGGTTGTCCTTAGAGTTCCTATCCTTGGAAGTCATATTCTAGCTTGCAATGGAAAGTGTTCGGGAAAGACCTCCCCAGCGGAGTCGCCAATTGAAGTGGTAGGGTTTGTCTTTCTTCCTCGGTCAGGATGACCGTCGGCTCAGACATATGAACTTCCAACCTAGCTGCACAAAGAACAAACGTTAGGCTACCGGCCGGAGTCGTCGGTGAACCCTCCGATGGCAAAGTCAGGCGAAGATTCTAGAGAGAGAAGATCAAATTGACAGAGGTTCGAGTAGTAAAAGTTGTGTACCTCTCTCCTTCTCCAAGGCTTGTATTTATAGTGCTACGGCGCGTCCCTGCCACGCGCTTCGGCGCGCGTCCTGTCGGGTCGATCCTCCTCGTGTAGAGTGTCTGACCGAATATGTGGGCGCATGGGGGACATCCTCGCCGCCCAAGTGCATCGGGACACGAGAAAGATGCCCTGCCGGCCTGCACGCGCTGACATTGTATGCGGGGATCCCGGGACACGGTCTTCGAGAATGATTTTGTTGCAGACGAGGACCATGCGTGTCAGACCAAAAAGATAGCTGCCTTCGAGGTATTGCCGAATCCCCAGGGTCCTGGGCCGACGGAGCATCATGGAACTCCATGACCGGCCTGACCCCCGAGTGCTCGCTGGAGCTTTCCTTCCTTTTGCTAACGTCGGGCCGACGGGAGCATCATGGAACTCTACCGCAGGCCTGGTGCCCGAGCATTTGCTGGAGTAAGCCATCACGTGGCCAGTCGGTCATTGTATTTTTCCTTCGGCCCTTACACCTCCATTGAAGAGGAGCTCCAAGATTGAAGGAGATTGGGATTTTTGTGCAAGGATTTGCTCTTATAAGCTTATACACTTAGTAAGTCCTCTAATTTGGGCCTAGAATCTCTACCTCATCTTTTAATTTTTATGTGATTAGTGGTCTCATGATTTTGAGATTTAGATATGTTAATGTCCGTGTCCGGATCTATAGATTTGCCTAAGAACACATGTATATCTTGGGGGTAATACTAATGATTGTAGGAAATTAATCTTTTTATTCCTCCTATGATTTTCGGTATAGGTTCACATATCTAACCCATGATTAGTTATGGTGTGTATAGTCACCGGATCTATCTATTTTATAAGAAAGAAACAATGGTTGGATTGTGGGTGTTAGGAGAATTACTACTTGTATTGACTTGTGAACAAGAAGGGGTTAATGAATCTTATATGATAATGAATCTTATCAATTGTAGTTAAGATGACTATGGAATCACACGTGCATCCGCGTATATGCCTAATTTAGTTCCAATGTGATGGACACTTAATGAAATTATGGTTGAAAAGAGTAGTAGTTGAAGTGGAACTTGGATTATGTTGTTAACAAGCTTATGGTTCAAATTATGTTTCCTTGTCCATTTTATACCTATATTGTGGACTGAAATTCTAGTTATTTTCGACAGGGGACCTCGTGGAGAATCTTGACGCCTTGAACAAAGGCAAGGAGAAAATTGGCTAAGTGGTATCGGTGAGTGTAGGAACATAGCATCTCGATAACTTTAGATGCTTGTGCTCTTTTATTTTATAGTAATTGCACAGAAATCATGGGAAGTTGCATGACATGTGGCATATGTTTAGCATGTGCATATTTTGAGAAGATTTTGTATATGACGAGGTTTTGGAACAAATGTTTGATAAAGAAGTTTTGAGAAAACTATAGCATATGGGCATGTTTTGTGAAAGAGATTTGGAAGGCAAAATTATACTATATGTATAATAGATGTGACGGAGGAGAATTGATGATCATATGGCCATGGGGGATACTCCTTAACATGTTGAAGTCGGGCTGCGGTTAGGTGACATGTTCATGTCGAGGTCGGGCTGCGGTTCGACGGCATGATAGAATGGGGATGCGGTTCCAAGTGATAGTGTACGGGGTGCACGGACTATTGCATATAGCAATAGCTATTTTGGAAGAAAAGGGACACGAGTAGTCCACTATTTTGAGAAAAGAGGGCTCCGGTCCAAAATGATGTTATGTATTAAAGGATTGTAAACATGTAAAAGTTGAGAAGGTTTGGCATCATGCATGGCATCACATCTTTCCTAGTTTTGGAACACTGTTATCTTTTAAAGTTAAATCGTGCTCTTACTTGCCTTTCATCTAGAACTTGCGATGCATATGTTCACACTCTGTTTCCTTGTGTTTACTTGGAAATAGGTATTTCAATGATAGCGGTCCACTACGAGGCTAGAGAACAGTGTTGCCAGGAAGAAGACTCGGTCTGGCAGTGGTTGATAGCAGTAATTGGTTTTTGACAGCTTCGCTTATCTTGTTTCCTTTTTGATTGTAGTAATTGGGAAAATTGTTTTCTTAGTAGAACATTGTTTTACTTTCGTACTTTAGTTGTTGAGGCACTATGGAACTTGATGGTTTAGCGATTTACTTATGAGTGAGATTATAATCCTTTCATATACTTGTTAAGGAGATTTGAGGTATTTTTAATCAAGAAAAATTTTATTCCGCATTTTTATGGTTATTGAGGTTTGGGATGTTACAACTTGGTATCAGAGCTTAGGTTGGTAGGTCCGAGTTAGGGGACCGCGTGATTGAATAGAAATTGTGCTTGAGGTATGAGTTTGAGGTAAGTGTTGGGAGTTTTGGGTATTAGTATTTTGTGACTATTATGTGTGTCTTTAGCACCCATGGGACTTGACTTGAAATCCAATTGGAAGAACGCCTGATCAACGTTCTCTTCCAATGGGAAGTCTTAGAAAGTTAAGTGGAAAAGCATGGTATAACAAAATACTAAGGTTAGGGTGGCTAAGTAGTGGACCATAGGATGTCGAGTCATGCATTGAGTCATTGAGATGTGTTTGACTAACGCGTGAGTTTTTGGCATCTAATACTTGTTTCCACCATGTTGTTTCTTATGTTGTGGCTTGCAGGAAAATAATGGAGCATAACAATCAAGGGATTGAGGAAGAGGCCAGTGTGAATGGAGGTAATCCAGGTACTGGTGGGAGTGTTCCCCGGTGGTGGGAGAAGAGGCTCGGATGATGGCCGCCATTGCTCAGTTGGCCGAAGGTCAACAAATGTTGATTCAATTACATGCTAACCTGAACGTGGATAGAGGTATGGGTACTGGACTGCTGGAAAGGTTTAAAAGACTTTGTAGTACTGTGTTTGAAGGGTCAAATGATCCTCTGGTGGTTGAAGAGTGGTTGAAAAAGGTCGAGTTAGTATTGGATACCATGGGAGTGATAGGTGATCAGAGGGTGGTGTTAGCCACTTTTCTTTTTCGTGGAGAGGCTAGAAATTGGTGGGAGTCTTTTAAGAGACTTGAAGGGGCATCGACAATTGGAGTTGAGCCGAATGTCCCAAATGTTGTTACTTGGGATAGATTTGTGAGAGGCTTTAATGAACAGTATTATCCGAAAAGTTTCAAGTATGAGCAGATAGCAACCTTTACAAATTTGAGGCAAGGGGGAATGTCCGTAGCAGAGTACGAAACAAAGTTTGCTCAGTTGTCTAAGTATGCACCACAGATAGTTAGTACCGAAGGCTTGAGGTGTAATAAGTCTCGAATGGGTTTAGCACCAATCATGTATACAAAACTTTTGCTGTTTCGAGAGACTAATTATGCAGATCTTGTAGACATGGCTAAGAGGACTTGGGCTGACATGCAAAATATTCGCATGAGTGAGGAGAACAGAAAAAGGTTTAGAAACGATAATGAGAGGTCGGGAGGAAGTGGTTTTAAAAGTGGTAATGCTAAACCAAAATTTAGTAAGAGTCGTGGTGGAAGTGGAAAGGGTAGTCAAAGTAGTGGGTGGAAGAGCAAACAAGAAAAAACGGTGAATCAACCAGCGGGATCTGGGGGTAAAAATTTTGTGCGAAAGTGATTCAAGTGCACTGCACCGGGTCACTTAGCAAGGGATTGTGTTAAAGGTGGAAATGGTGTGAAATGTTTTAAATGTGGGGTTTTGGGGCATAAGTCTTATGAGTGTGAACAACCAGTGGTTTCAGTGGGCAGTGCAGCTGGAGGAGCAAATAGAGGCACCACGGGTCAGACTTCTCATGGCAGAGTGTTTGCTTTGGATAGACAGACAGCTCATAAGAATCCAGACATGGTGGCAGGTATGATTCGTGTATCTTCTTTATACGCATGATTTCTTATTGATTCTGGATCCACACATTCTTTTTGCACTACTGCTTTTGGTTCTCGTATGGGTAGAAATTTGGTATCCTTAGATCACACGTTGCTTGTGTCGACACCAATGGAAAACGTAGTAGAACTTGAGTCATACTATCCGGGTTGTGAAGTTTGGGTTGGTAATGAACCGTTAGTGGCAGATTTGATCCCACTTGAGATGATAGACTTGGATATAATTTTGGGGATGGATTTCTTAGCTGCTCATTTTGCCATTATCGATTGTGTTAGCAAGGAGGTTTTGTTTCGTGTTCCGGGTAGACCTGATCTCAAAATTTGTGGTGATGGCTTAGAATTGCCTAGACGTGTTATTTCCTCTTTGAAGGCTATGTCGATGTTGAATAAGGACTGTGAAGGATTTTTGGCCTCCGTGATTGATTCTGAGAAGGGGGAGAAAAGCGTTGGAGATATACCTGTAGTGAGTGAGTTCCAGGATGTTTTTCCAGAAGAGTTACCGGGAATGGTTTCGATTAGAGAAGTATAATTCACAATTGAGTTGATTCCGGGTACTAGTCCTATATCTATTGCTCCGTATAGAATGGCACCTGCCGAATTATATGAATTAAAAATACAGTTGAAGGAGTTGTTGGATAAGGGATTCATTAGACCTAGTGCGTCGCCTTGGGGAGCCCCTGTCTTATTTTTGAAAAAGAAAGATGGTTCAATGAGAATGTGTATAGATTATAGGAAGTTGAACAAGGTTACTGTGAGAAACAAATACCCGTTGCCTAGAATCGATGACCTTTTTGACCAACTTCAGGGAGCTTCAGTATTTTCAAAAATTGACTTGAGGTCTGGATACCACCAATTAAAAGTTAGAGATTGCGATGTAGCGAAAACGGCCTTCCGAACTAGATACGGTCATTACGAGTTTATGGTTATGCCTTTTGATTTGACGAATGCGCCGGCGGTGTTTATGGATTTGATGAATAGCGTGTTTCAATCCTATCTAGACTCTTTTGTTATAGTATTCATTGATGACATTTTGGTATACTCAAGGTCTAGAGAAGAACATGGAGAGCATCTAAGGCTAGTCTTGCAAAAATTGAGGGAGAAACAGCTGTATGGGAAATTGAATAAATGTGAATTTTGGCTTGATCGAGTGGTTTTCTTGGGTCATGTTATCTCGAGTGAGGGCATTTGTGTAGACCCTAAAAAGATTGAGACGGTGGTAAATTGGGAAAGGCCTACTAGTGTGACTGAAATCCGTAGCTTCTTGGGATTAGCGGGTTACTACATGCGGTTTATTGAGAAATTTTCGTCTATTGCAATGCCTTTGACTATGCTTACTAGAAAAAGGGTCAAATTTGTGTGGTCGGAAGAGTGTGAGAACAGTTTTCGGGTCTTGAAAGAGAAATTAGTTTCGGCACCTATCTTGACTATTCCGGAGGGGGCCGACGATTTAGTGATTTATAGTGATGCGTCACTTTGTGGTTTGGGGTGTGTATTGATGCAACGAGGGAAAGTCATAGCCTATGCTTCGAGGCAATTGAAAAACTATGAGAGGAATTACCCTACACACGATTTGGAGTTAGCAGCGGTAGTTTTTGCGCTAAAACTTTGGAGACATTATCTATATGGGGTGACTTGTGAGATTTTTACCGACCATCAGAGTTTAAAATATTTGTTCACTCAGAAAGATTTAACTTGAGGCAACGTAGGTGGATGGAGCTAATTAAAGATTACGATTGTGCGATTCACTATCATCCGGGAAAAGCTAATGTAGTGGCTGACGCGTTGAGTAGAAAGGCTGTGAGCAAGGTAGCGTGTCTAACTTGTGCTAGAGTTGAAAATTTTCAGATTTGAGAAGGATAGGTGTTGATTTGTCTTTGGGTTCGAATGAGACTTTGTTAGCAAATCTTGTGGTGAGGTCACTCTTTATGGATCAGATTAGAGATGGTCAGAAAAATGATGTATTTCTAGAGAAGATTCGACAACAGATTTTACTGGGAGAAAAATCAGAGTTTAACATTCGTGGGGACAGCATGTTGATGTTTGGGGATCGGGTTTGTGTACCGGAGGATGTGGAACTTAGGAAGAATATTCTTGAAGAGGGTCATAGTTCGAAATTTTCTATGCATCTAGGGTCGACGAAGTTGTATCGTGACTTGAGAGAAAATTATTGGTGGAAGGGATTGAAGAGGGATATAGCCGATTTTGTTGCTAGGTGTCTTATTTGTCAAAGGGTGAAAATTGAGCACCAAAGGCCAGGAGGGTTAGTTCCGGGTTTTTCCAATACCGGAATGGAAATGGGAACACGTTACCATGGATTTTATTGTGGGTTTGCCTAATTCTAAGGGGAACTTTGATTCCATTTGGGTTGTAGTGGACCGTTTGACGAAGTCCGCTCATTTTCTTCCAGTGAGGGTTACTTTTTCTTACGGATCGGTATGCCAGGATTTATATAGATGAGATTATTAGATTGCATGGAGCACCGGTTTCGATTGTCAGTGATAGAGATTGTGATAGCCGGACCCAGAAGATCTTGGGCCGGACCCCCATCTATCCGGATCGGCCCAACAATCCGGATCCAATACATATCTCACGGAGCAATCCAGTGTCGTCGGCCTCACGGACACTGTTGTCGGACAGATCCGGCGGATCATCGCGTGTTCGACATCCTAAGCAGTCTCAACGGACACCATAAGAAGCCAGGCCGTTCCGGACATGCGGTCTCCTTCAACCTTCAGCATTCCCACCCGGACGTCAAGGAAGCCCAGCGTTTCCACTCCCCACTGGGAGATGGGACAACTTTCACCGACAGACGGTCCAGTGCCGAAGGGGTCCACCATCGGTAGCAGCAGGGAACAATGACCTCCGGCAGGTGGCACTCGGGTTGGCCGTACAACTGCTGACGTGGCTCGGGTCGGTTTAGCGGCCCAGCAACACTATAGGGCTGACGTCAGCACCTGGCCTCCCGCTCGTGTGCTTCACACGCTTGCATCTTGGTGCCCAGGTCAGGACTCCTATAAATATCCCGTCAAACACTATTCACGCGATCCGAGGAATTCGAACATCTGGTATCTCTCCGACTCTCATTTCAGTTCACGGTTTCCTTTCTCCAACAGTCGCTGACTTAGCCATCGGAGGCCCCTCTCGGTCATTGCCGACCGGTGGGCACTAACCTTTATGGTTGCAGGAGCCAAGCAGGTTGACCCTATTCTCTTATAGGTATCCGAGGCATCCAGCCGAAGCACCCACCTTCAGTCATCGGCCATCACCCGAAGATTCTACGGTAACCTCTGGACTTTCAGTCACCACAATTGGCGACTCCGCTGGGGAAGCTGTTCCCAGACTCAGGTGACCGACAGTCTACTCTCTCTGCCGTGCGTCTCCTTCTTTTCCAATGGCCGTTGACGACTCCCGCAATCATCATCATCGCCGACCGCCTCTAGCCGCTGCCGATCCCCCTCTGCCCTTGTTGGGATCCACATCCCGGCAACAGCCCGATGAACTGCTCCTTCGGAAGGACCTTGAAATTGCTTTCCTCAAGGACCAGTTAGCAAGACTCGCCGGAGAACCAACCTTGGCTCCTCCCGTTTTGTCTGAAACCTTGCAGGACGACTCGGAGCACACCACCAGGAGGTCGGACCTGGAACGTGCCGGAAAGTTAAACGATCACGGACGCACGGATACAGGAAAGGCGGTCCGCCGATCCCCTATCCGGAAGCGCCAGTCGGAAGGCCATTTTATCCGGACGCCCAGGCACCAGCCTTCTGTTAGCGTTGCCTCTAGCTCTCGCTCCGATAGGTCTCGCGGGACCCTTCGTTTGAAAAACAATCCGACGCCTGACCGCGTCGCTCCGTCGGCCACTCTGCCTTTGGAAACTTCTGAAGTAAGCCATAGGCGCCGCCGACGAAGGAACACTCAGCGCTCCGGTCGAAACCCTAGAATTCACAACTCCCCTCCCCCGGCCGAAGATCTCAGGGATTGTATCAACCGAGTCAGGCATAGAGCAATAAGCCCTGAAAAGAGGGCCGTTCAGCAGAAGACGTCCGTGGACGCTAGGCTCCGGCAGCTCAGCCTATCTCCATTCATTCCGGAGATTGAATTGGCGACTCTCCCGGCAGGTTTCAATCTGCCCAAGTTCACGAGGTATGATCCCAAAACAGACGCCTATACCCATCTCATCCACTATCGCCAGACCATCTCCCTCTACACTACCGACGACTCGATCATGTGCAAGGTGTTTCCCACCAGTCTTGATACTCTGGGCTCCCTCTGGTTCAACAAGCTCCCTCCACGTAGCATTTCATGCTACCGGGATCTTGAACGAGCCTTCATGGCTAGGTTTGTAACAAGCAGTCGGCAGTCCAAACAGATCGACGCTCTTATCAGCCTTAGGAAGAGTCTAGATGGAAGCCTCTGTCAGTACTCGGAGCGGTATTGGGAGCTGTTCAATGATATCCAGGGTTGTGACCAGACAGTGGCTGCCTCCTCCTTCAAAAATAGTCTGGACAGCAACAGCCGGATCTTCGCCGACCTCACTCTCCACCCCTCCGAAGACATGGATGACCTCATGCTCCGGGTGGAGAAGTTCTGTCAGTTGGAGGATCTCCTGGCTGAGCGTTCCACACAGCAACTGGATCAACAACCTTCGGATTTACAGCCAACCGGTGGCCGAAGATAGGTAAACGTCGTCAAGAAAGGAAAGAAGGGTGGCCCGAAGGCCCCCAAACTCCACGAGCTCACTGCAGAAACGACGGTCTTCACCGAACCCATCTACGCCGTGCTAAAGCACATTAAGAATCATCCATTCTTTGTTTGGCCGGATCACAAGCTTGGGAGGTCCGGCAAAACAAAAGACAAACGGATCCACTGCACCTATCATAGGGAGCAAGGCCATTTCACGACCGGGTGCAAACCCTTCAAGTCGTACTTAGAGCTCCTGGTGAAGCAAGGACACTTAGTACGATGGGTTGATCAGCAGAAGACTCTGGAGCTTGCTCAGAGGTCAGGACACCTCATTCAGCCGGATGAGGATGTCCCGACAATCAACGTCATCCATGGACCACTCAACAAGGAAGTTGCAGCCCGTCTTAGAGCAGAAATCAACCAGGCATCTGCCCCAAAGCAAGTGCTCACGGTCGGTTCTGGTCCTAAACGGAAGCTGCCATCCGACTGCTCAGGATGGTCCATAACTTTCACAGAGAAGGATCTTGACAGAGTCCGATTACCACACAACGACGCCCTCGTCGTCACTTTGCGTGTTGGACCAGCCAACGTCCGGCGTATCCTCATTGACCAAGGGAGCTCTGCAGAGGTAATGTATTTTTCAATGTTTCAAGCTCTTAAACTGTCCTCTAATGCCTTGCAGCCAGTCGATGTCCCTCTGGTCGGATTCAATGGAGCTCTAGTCTGGCCCCTCGGCGAAATCACTCTCCCGGTCCGGGCAGGATCCAAAATAGTTGACATGGAATTCATCGTTGTGGACGTCCCCAGTCCGTACAACGCCATCCTTGGCCGGACCTAGATCCACTCCATGCAGGCAATTGCTTCAACCTTCCACCAAGTCGTCCGGTTCATTGGAGCCTCCGGACGACAGGAAGACGTCTACGGAGACCAGGCTGCCTCGAAGCAATGCTATATCTCAGCCGTCAGGGAAGACAAACAAATGAAGCAAGTCGAGTGGGTCGAAGTCCCGGACACTCCAGTACTTGAGGATGTTGGCGCTCCGGCAACTGAAAAAGCCATCGAAGATCTCATTACTGTACCGATCAATGAAGACGGCAACCGGGCATTCCTCATCGGCTCCTCTCTCTCCCCCACGGACCAATAAAGGTACACCAAATTCTTGAAAGACAACATTGAGGTCTTCGCCTGGACTCCATACGAGATGCCCGGAGTGGACCCGTCGTTCATCTGTCATCAGTTGAACATAGATCCCTCTCGGCATCCCGTCGTCCAAAGACCCAGACGCTCCTCTCCGGCGCATACTCAGGCAGTCATCGATGAAGTAGACCGACTACTGGAAGCAGACGTCATTCGGGAAGTTCAGTACCCCACATGGATGGCGAACACGGTGGTCGTAAAGAAGAAATCCGGCAAATGGCGGGTCTGCGTCGACTACACCAACCTCAACGATGCATGTCCGAAGGACTGCTTTCCTTTGGACCGGATCGATCAGCTAGTTGACGCCACCGCCGGCCATCAGAGACTCAGCTTCATGGACGCCTATAGAGGCTATCATCATATCTCTATGGCAAAGGAGGACATGGAGAAAACAGCCTTCATCACACCCAAGGGGGTGTTTTGCTACAGAGTCATGCCCTTCGGTCTCAAGAACGCCGAGGCAACCTACCAACGGATGGTCTCCCGAATGTTCAGCCGACAGATCAGGGACACAATGGAGGCATACATTGAGGACATGGTCGTCAAGAGCAAGTACGCAACCGATCACCTCCAACACCTTGCCGAAGTCTTTGACATTCTGAAGAAGCATGGTCTCTGGCTCAACGCCGAAAAGTGTGCCTTCGGTGTGGGATCCGGGAAATTCCTAGGCTACCGTGTCACTAGCCGGGGGATAGAAGCGGATCCCTCCCAGGTCACTGCTGTAGCAAACCTCAGACCTCCGTCCACCATCAAAGAGGTTCAGAGACTCACCGGCATGGCGACGGCTCTCAACAGATTTATCAGCCGGTCGTCTGACCTCTGCCGGCCGTTCTTCCAAGCCATCAAGACCAGCCGGCACAGCTATAAATGGACGGAAGAATGTGATCGAGCTCTCCAACAGCTTAAGGAATACATCTCCAGCCCTCCGGTACTAGTCACACCGAAAGATATGGAGCCGCTCATACTCTATCTAGTCGTCTCCCAGCACGCCGTCAGCTCTGTCCTCTGTCAAGCGGATGCATCGGACCACCAGCCGGTCTACTACACTAGCAAGACCCTCCTCCCTGCCGAAACAAGGTACTTGCCACTTGAAAAACTTACTTTGGCCCTTGTTTCTTCTTCCAGGAAGTTACTGCCCTACTTTCAGCAGCATACCATCACAGTGTTGACGGAGCATCCGTTAAAGGCAGTCCTCCGGAAGGCCGACCTCTCCAATCGGATCTCAAAGTGGGCGGTCGAACTGGCCAACTTTGACATAAAGTATCAGCCCAGGATGGCCATCAAAGCCCAGGTACTGGCCGACTTCGTCGCAGAGTTCTCTCCGGGGGTCATCCCCCATGAAGCTCCGACCCAGTCTCCGGCCAGTACCACAGATCTGCAGGAGGCCTCCTCATCTACTGCCCCGCCTCCAAGGCGCTCCGGCACTCGTGCCAAGCGTCCGGCGGAACCATGGCAGCTCTTTCATGGGGACACTTGGAGA
>NMUG010002638.1:0-15732 GCA_002855965.1 Monotropa hypopitys
ACAAGTCATTTCCCCAATTTAATTTTTATAAAACGACAACGACGCATTTTTCATGAAATTGGGGCTTTTCAAAAATTGAACTTAGAATTGAACAATTAACTTCCTAGGGAATTCATGGAGACCCTAGACAATAACTAAACCCGACCAATTTAAGCGAACGACAACCTATAATGTCAAATTGTACGAATACTCCAAAACCGACAAATTAATTTACAATCGAAAGGGAGAAGTAAGAACACTAACATTACAAATGAGAGGGATAGAGAACTCTACCTCAGTCGGAGCTCCGGTGATGCTCGCCAGAAAAGTCACCAGAAAACCTCCATCGCCGGTGTGAATCGAGCCCGTCAACGCAAAGCCCTCGCAATGCTCTACGACATTTACAAATACCAAAACCTTTGATTAGCAATCAATAACCATGTAATGTAAAGAGAGAGAGAGAGAGAGAGTAAATCTAGGTTTTGGAGAGAGAGGAGAACTTACCGCCAATGGACGATCCATGGCCATGGATGCGTAGAGGGAAAGGAGGAGAGCAAGGTTGAAGAAGACCCAGAGGCTTAAACCCAAGAGATTTGGTAGTTAGAGAAGAGATAAGGGAGAGAGAATAGGGTTTAGGTTGAGAAAAATTCAGAGGAGAGAGAGAGAGAGAATGGGTTTGGTTCGGCCAAAATGAGAGAAACCCGCACTTAAAACACAAAATTCCGAACTGCCATCTGGACGAGCTCCTCGCTGTCCAAACGAGAACCCAATTTCTTTCGAACGAGACCCATCCTTGTCCGGACCAAACCTCTTGAAGTACAATCCAACCCTCACTGCTCGCTCGTCCGGAAGGACTCCCTTCCTCATCCGGACGAGGAATCTGCTGTTGGTGCAGAAAGTTGCTGAATCTCTCCCGGGCCTTCCTGACGCAACCTCGGACACTTCCTCAAGGTTCTAGACAACGAATAGACATTCTAAGATCATTACACAACCTTCCTCAAACTTCCCAAACAGTTTCGACAACCAACGAATGATTCGACGCCTTAACTGAATATGCCATTACCACACAATGGACACATCAGAGGTTCCCATCGTCACAACGTCGTTCGATATAAATTGAATATAATTCGTGGGACCTCATGACATTCTCACAACCTTGACGACACATGATTTTCGATTTATTGAATTTATTGAAACGAATGGAAATTAATTAAATTTTATGGAGTGTGACAAACTACCCTCCTTACAAAAATTTCGTCATCGAAATTTCTATGGATAAAGAGTCAAGACAAGATACCACAAGGAGAACAACGTCCGAATCACGAAACACGAGGATTCCCAATGAAACCCGGCAATAACGACAAAAGAGGTTCCCAACCGAAACAACGCCGCAAAACGAACACCCAATGACAATCTCAAACCGAATATACCACCGATCTTTCTCAAAAGAACGACACACCGCAACATGAAAAACATCTACAATGCAAGAAATGCCAAAGAATAAATGGAATTTTACAAAAGAATTTGTCCTCAACAATGCTAAGAACTTCAAAAGAAGAGGTTTCCGTGCACCCGAACATTTCCAAACCGCTCAATCAAACAAGAAACGTAAATATTCAAACAAGAAGTATGATACGAATTTCAAACCACAAGAATATCGCCACTAAAAATTTCCACAAAAAAAAAATCTAAAACACACCACAACTTCCAATGGACATGCCGAGAGGATATCAAAGTGCCAAAAAGCCAAGAATATGAAGGGACACGGCATGGGTACACCGATACACAAAGGATACGCCAAGGACACACCGAGGACATGCCAACACACCAAGGACATGCCTAGGACACATCGACATGTCAGGACATGATATGGATACAATACGGATACTCCGATTTTTCTCAAATATTTTTCGGAATTTATGAAAAATATAAGGATGATTTTCAACCACCGCAAAGATGTCTACAACAACCACATCACCACAAATGCGTGAAACAACATCGAGATTGATCCCAAACAAGATCACAACAATCCAACTGACATGAGGGAGGATTCGAAAGCAAGACAAGCCACAAGGGATGGTCACCCAATAACAGTGCCACCCGAATCACCCTAAACAACCACACACCAACAAGAGAAGAACTCGACAACTTAAATCTCACATACCAACCCGCACATACCTAGTGCGGTACCAGAATGACTAAGAAGTTTGATTTGAGATGTGCTGGCCAGTCACCTTCTCAAAACAATCCTTCATGGTCATTCCTACACCACATGACACGGACTATGCACACCGGTCATGACAAATACCACCACAATCCAAGTCGGTGCAGTCGACTTCAAGGAGACATGTATATTCTACCCCAATGCTCACAACACAACTGCACAACCCAAAAGTAAGTCTGTCTCACTGATTATACCAACCATAAACCAATCCTACAACACACTCTCAAACAAGCTTCGGAGGGAGACGACATTGCGGAACAGAAGTGTCCAAACGCAAATGGACACAACGTCAATGGATACTACAACAATCTAGATTTGTACGAAGACACGACAAATAAGAATGAATGCACAAAGTCAACCCACAGACAAGAGTGCACGAAGTAAGGATACGATTCCCGAAAGCAAACTCTACAAAATAGATGATTCTCCAAACGGAAGACGAACAATGCATCACCACTCCAAACAAGTGCCACAACTACAGATACTCTATGAACAATCGATAAGGAAACGGAGAAAGCTAGCTATAACACCCCGAGTAGGCAACAAGGAGCCAGAAGATTTCCCAAACAATGCACAGCTTCCGCAATAGCCAACAGTACCAAACGAGGACCACAAGAAGTAAATCTGCACACCACTGAAGAACAAGGAATCCTAGTGATGACTAAGATATGGCACAAGCATACGAGACAACACTTCCAATGATGATGGTAGAGACCATCGATCGAGCACATTGATACGAGAGAGTCGATGAGTCAACAAACAACCAAGGAACGACATACACTCACCGATCTGGCAAGGATTGAACAAGGAGAAATTTAATATGCCGAGAATGAGACACACCCGACCAACCATATTTCTCAACTAAGACGAAGCGACAGAATTTCCCAAGCCACGATTCACTTCCCATAACCTTATACCATAATGAGAAAGCAAACTCTAACTTTTGTCTCCAAGTTCCACGCAAACACATGTTAACTCAAGTCATCAACTAAATTATTCCATCTCTCCTAGATCCAGGACTTCAACCAAATCCACATCCCAAACTCTAAGTTACCGAGAAAGGTCACTACACTTCTATCTCTCGACCCAAAACCATTTTATTCTCCATGTTACTACCCAACCAGGCAAGAAACCCAAATACCACTTCTAGGGAAAACCGCAAGATAGTCACACACACGCACCATCGCTCCAAAACATCAAGAGAGAACTAAAATCCTCAAACCACTTTTCCAGCTCATAACACAACAATAACTCATCGAGCAACACCAAGGCATACCAAACATATGTCCAACACCCAAATCACCCAACAAACTCAATTGACCAATCGAGACACTTCCAACACAAAGCTATCTCCCAAGTTGTTCTATAAACCAAACAACCAAAGAACCACTAACCATTGTGGACCAACATAGCTCTAGCCCTTTCTGAAAGACCTCAAGTCACAACTCAATGCTACCATACGAACAAGATACCATACTCAAATTCCTTCATCCTTCTCTCTCATCCAAGAAGCAACCGCAACTGCAAAGCACTAAGTCCAATGCAAATTCTCATATAACCTCAAACCATAAGTCAAAACTAACTCTTGCATCAAGTAAGGGTAGAGCACTACCACCACTAATATCAACCACTTGGTACTAGTCCACAAGGAGAATCTACTAACCCAAGAATACTTCACATCCCAAGTAAACCACACACAATCTCTGCCATGACAAGGCCTTACCACACTAAGACATCCACACTTCCCAAGAAGTTACAATCGCAAGACCGCCAAGTGCTAACACATCAAGAAGCAACCACCAATCACAATCCCACAAGCAAGGTCATTCTAAGGTTTCACAACTCGCACAAGGATTGGGACATGACAGGGAGACTAAATCAATCCCAAAGGTGAACAACCATCAACCACAAGGCTATCCAATGAAAAGCCCACCACACCTGTCACACTCCAAAAATTTTATATTAATTATAAACATATTTTAAATTATCGTATGATAGTCCATAAAATGATAAAGAAGTTCTGTGCATTTAGATCGTTAGAAAATCGTCAAAACCTCGTAGAGAGCATGCTTGGAAAACAATTTTTTAAAAAATTAGTTTTCTGCTCTCCACGACCGGTACACTAGATTCCGTTGACCGGTCGTGATGTTCCAGTGACTTTTGAGAAATTCGATTTTTTTCTTCCCGACCGGTACACCAAATTGCGTCGACCAGTCGTGGTTTTTCAGAGAGTTTGAAATTGGGTCTCGACCAGTACACCAAATGGCGTCGACCGGTCAATGCGTTCAGAAATTCTGTTTTTCTGTAGATTTTAAGGATAGTTTGGGTATTCTCCTAGGGGTCATATATATATATATTATTTTAGGTCGTGAGAGATTATTTCTCATTGACTATTCTCTCTCTACCTCCCCTAAACCCTATTTCTCTCAACCCCTTGCTTCTCTATAAGATTTAGAGCTCCTAAGGTGAGTTTTGGAAGATTCTTGGAGTATTAACATCATAGAGTACATCCTAAGCTTCGCAGTGGTGGTTCTTGTTTGCGTGGGTGTGTAGAGCTCCGAGTCAAGGTTATGTGTATCTACTCCTAAGGTAGGGGATTCTAAACTTGTGTTCTCATATCTTTGTTATACACCTCACAATCCTTGTGATTTTGTGTTAGAGGTTTGGATGTTTGTGTAGGATTAAGTGTAATGTCGATTTGTTACTTTAATCTCATTTGGATTGATCAATTGGCATGTATATAGGTTCCTTGAGACTTCAATTTCATTAGCCCTTGCTTGGAAACCAAAAGCCCCAATTTTATTAAAAACCTAGATTTTTGTTCAAGTGTGAGAATTTGGGGAAAATACAATTGGAGCCTAGATATATGCAATTCATGAAATTTCACACGTTTTTACATGCAGGAACATATATGAATTATGATAATTTGACATTGATTCTTGAACAAATCATGAGATGAATATTTATGGGAATTGTGTTATGGCCTTTGACCCTTACTCTATACGAGGAACATAATGTGGAATTGTGATAATTGATTTGGCTATTATTACGGGTGGTATACCTTGGGTGGCTAGTGTGAGCACCCACGACAATACACATTGGAAGGTTGACTAACCCTTCTCGGCGGACCGGAGAATCACTAGGAAATTTACATTTAGAGGTTGACGAGTCCCTAATGATGGAACTAGCCTGGTAACTCACAAAATTTAGTGAATGCTCTTATTGGATAAAAGATGGACTTGTGATCTCTAAAACAAATATAATTCATCGAAAGCTTTGAAATACTATGCCTTTACTTGTTAGTCGCACTTCAATATTATTTCTTATTCTATGCTTGCACCTTCCCTCTTTTGTATATTCAATCATATGAAATCTTGTTTGGGGTTTTCCTACTAGGTATGGCCTAACCCTCTTCTCTTTAGGGAAAGAGCCAATGGCATAGCTTGGTGGAGTCAAACATATTTTGAAAGAGCATTGGAGCATTAGTCCCATGGATGGACTTGTTTTTCATTCCTTTTAGTATTTGTTGTTTTGTAAGATTAACACCCGGATAAATATTTCTTCCTAAACTCATGTGATGTATGACTATTTGAATCATTTAAATGTTTTGTGGGAATGGCGACATTCATGGTTTAGACTTTTAATGCATGTGCTCTAATATCTTTATTTTATTTCTTCAAAAAAAATATGGTTTTAAATTGTAAGGGTGTTACAGTTGGTATCAGAGCAAATTGGTTATGAAAACTTAAGACATTGGGAAAGGACACATCGTCCTACATGAGTGCATCGAGCTTGGGTTAAAAATCCTCATTTCATATGATTTATTGTGTGTGCATGGCATAAAGTTAGGGCATAATATTGAATGCGGATTCGATGAGTTGTTTTGGAAGTTTTAAAAAAAATGTGTGTCATTCCTTCCTAAATTCCAAGTAAAGTGTCGGTTGAGTACTCTCACGTCGAAATCTTTGTTGGGTTTATCGTTTCTCCTACGTGGTGTCGAGTACTCTCCTTGTTGTTGGCATGGTTATTCGACTCCCTTCTTTGATGATTGTCATTCTTCTTGTCTCGTAGAAAATGGCTGGATGTCGTGCAAGAAATAGGGGTCGCGGATGCCGTGGAATGGAGATTCCTGACGCGAGTAGTGAGGAAGTGAATGGGAAGCCAAGGGAGTTTCCCAACGCGGTCCAGGCCGAAGGGGCTATTCCCGGAGGACTGGCCAATGCTAGGCAGTTTATCCATGAAATTGCTACAGCAGTAGTGGAAGCGAGTAGGGGTGTTGCACCAGCTAGAGATCAAGCAGGTAATTGTCTTTCTGATGTACTTCACGAATTTCGCCGCATGGACCCTACAAAGTTCAATGGTGAAGTGGAACCTATCGAAGAAAATCATTGGCTAACAGAGGTGAAGAAGATTTTCGAGATGTTGGAGATTGGCGACCACAAGATTAGGATTTCTCTTGCTTCCTTTCAACTCATTGGCGAGGCCAGTGAATGGTGGTCTACCTTGGTGGATGGCAGGCGTGATGCGTTGCGAGCACTTGGGGTTGCTAACCCTCAAGTCATTGTTGATCCTCTTGTCGGTATATCTTAGGCCGACTTCGAGTCATCTTTTGAGAGTCAGTACTTTCTGGAGTCCTTTCGTGACAAGTTGCGTGAGCAATTTGAGAAGCTAGAGCAGGGTTCGAGGTCTATGAATCAGTATGCCACTAAGTTTCAGTCATTGGCGAGGTTTTCTTACAATTGGGTGAACACCGAGGATAAGAAATGTAAGCGGTTCGAGAAGGGCTTACATCCAAATATTTAGCATTTAGTTGTGGGCCATCGTATCTGGATTTATGCAGACTTGGTGGAGTGTGCCAGGTTGATTGCGTCAAAGATGGAGCCGGTCAAAGAAGTAAGAATCTGGGAGCCTAGAAGACAGTTTTCGGGATCGAGCAGTTCCTCGGGCAGTTTTGGGAGGAAGAGGTCGCGTGAGCCTTCTCATTTTCAACGAGATAAGAGATTACAGTCATAGGGAAATCATCAGGGTGTGTCTCACCGAGCGGACATCGTGTGTCACAAGTGCAATCAGTCGGGTCATTATCGTGCAGAGTGCCCTCAAACTATTTGTTTCGAGTGTGGTCAGGCGGGTCATACATCCAGATCTTGTCAGGCTAAGGGGGGAGAGCACAGCGAAGCAGGTTCAGTTCAGCAGCCCCGTTAGACTTATCAGTAGCCACAACAGCAGCAATTCCAGCGAGCTCCTATACCTTCCAGTCAAGGTTCTAGGTTTGTGAAGAGAGGCCCATCTGGGCCAGGGCAGACTTCTGGTCAGCGCAGTGGGGCAGGTCAAACACAGATGACGCATGACAGAGTTTATGCAGTTCCGACAGTAGAGCAGACAGTCACCACAGAGGTGCCAGAAACTTTGGTTGTGCGCGGTATGATTCTCATTTATCATTCTTGGGCATCTGTTCTTATTGATTCGGGTGTGTCACATTTCTTTTTGTCTTTTTCCTTTGCTTCAGCCTTGGGTTTAGAATTGGAGGTGTTTGATCCTCCTCTTATAGTTGAGTCACTGGTAGGAGGCCACATTCTGTTAAGTTATATCTACCGTCAGTGTGAGATGACTATCACAGACAGACAATTCACGTTCGATTTTATTGTTCTTGATATGACAGGTTTCGATCTCATCTTGGGCATGGATTGGTTGTCGTCCCATCATGCTACTATTGATTGCTATCGTCGTCGAGTTCTTATATGTGATGCCGACAGAGAGTATTTCTACTTCATGGGAGATCATCGAAAATCCATTGTTTCTTCTTTCTTTGCTCCGAAGGAATCTTCATCGATTCATTGTTTGCTTGCTAGCTTAGCGCTAGATGACGACGTGTCAGGCCACGTTGAGTTACCGTTGTTGGTTAGTGACTTTCCGGATGTCTTTCCTGAAGAGTTGCCGGGTTTACCTCCTGTTAGAGATGTCGAGTTCTCTATTGATCTTCACCCAAGATCCGCATCTATATCCGTTCCTCCATATAGATTTGCACCAGTTGAGTTGAGGGAGTTGAAGTCCCAAATAGAGGAGTTATTTGAGTTAGGCTTTATCCGTCCGAGTTCCTCTCCTTGGGGAGTGCCTGCTTTGTTTGCGAAAAAAAAAGATGGAACTCTTCGTTTGTGTATCGATTATAGGAAGCTAAACCGTGTCAACATTAAGAATCGTTATCCTATGCCAAGGATAGATGATCTCTTCGATCAGTTGCAAGGGTTAACATGTTTTTCCAAAATCGACTTAAGGTCGGGCTACCATCAACTTCGTATTCGTAAGAAAGATATTCCTAAGACCGCTTTCTGTACTCGCTATGGTCACTTTGAGTTCGTGGTTATGCCATTTGGGCTAACCAATACGCCAACTACGTTCATGGATTTGATGAACCGCATCTTTCGTCCTTACTTAGATCAGTTCGTTGTGGTGTTCATTGATGATATCCTGATTTATTCAGCTACTTACGATGAGCATGGTGAGCATCTTCGGGTTGTTCTTGGGCTTTTGAGGGAGCATAAATTGTATGCCAAGTTGATTAAATGTGATTTTTGGTTGTCGGAAGTCAAATTTTTGGGTCATTTCGTGTCCCAAGAGGGAGTCTCAGTGGATCCAACGAAGATTGAGGCTATTGTTACGTGGTCGAGGCCGAGGAATGTGTTCGAGGTTCGTAGTTTCTTGAGTCTTGCCGGTTACTACCATCGATTCGTTCTTGATTTCTCACGTATTGCCGCTCCTATGACTCGTTTGATGTGAAAAGATATTCGTTTTGTTTGGGATGACACTTGTGAGGCCGCTTTTGAGGAGTTAAAGGGCCGTTTGACTTCATCGCCTATTTTGATTGTGCCGAAGAGAGGAGTGGGCTACTCCATTTATTGTGATGCATCTCGGGAAGGTCTAGGTTGCGTTCTCATGCAAGGTGGAAAGGTAGTCGCATATGGTTCGAGGCAATTGAAGACGTACGAAAGAAATTATCCTACTCATGATTTGGAGCTTGCCTCTATTATCTTTGCTTTGAAGAGTTGGCGGAACTACTTGTATGGCGAAAAGTTTTAGGTATTTTCGGATCACAAAAGTCTCAAGTACTTGTTTACGCAAAAAGAACACAACTTGAGGCAACATCGATGGATGGAGCACCTTGAAGATTACAATTTCGAGCTTCAGTATCATCCGTGGAAGGCAAACATGGTTGCGGATTCCTTGAGTCATAGATCTTGTCACCTAGCTCATTTAGCTATTCATGATTGGAAGAGCGTTTCGAGTTTGGGCAACTTTGTTTTGCATGCCGAAGATGTTGGTGGAGTTGCTACTTTGTGTGACTTGACTGTTCATTCAGATTTATCTCGACGTGTGATTGAGGCGCAAGCGACTGATGAGAAGACTTTGAGAGTTCGTTCTAGGTGCTTGGATGATGAGGCACCACTTGGTTGGGATTTATTCGAGGATGGTAGTGTTCGTTTCAAAGGGAGACTTCTAGTATCGACGCCGTGCTGACAGGAAATTCTCCATGAATTTCATCATTTGCCTTTTGCAATGCATCGGGGTGGCGACAAGATGTATCATTCCATTCGTCGTCAGTTTTGGTGGTCGGGAATGAGAAAAGATATTGCTATGTTCATGATGAGATGCTTGACTTGTCAACAGGTGAAGGCCAAGCATCAACGCCCAACAGGTTTGTTGCAGCCGTTGCCAGTCCCAGAGTGGAAGTGGAATCACGTTACCATGGATTTTGTTTTGAGTTTGCCAAGGTCACAAGATGGGAAGGATGTCATTTGGGTTGTTGTAGATAGATTGACTAAATCTGCTCACTTTTTGCCAATTCGTTTGTCGCAGTCTGTGGATTCTTTGAGCTGTTTGTACATTCGTGAGATTATCCGTCTCCATGGAGCACCATTGTATATTGTTTCCGATCGCGATCCGCGCTTTACGTCTCATTTTTGGAGGAGTTTGCAGAAAGTTTACGATACCGATTTGTATTTTAGCACCGCTTTTCATCCACAAACTGGCGGGCAATTGGAGCGCACTATTCAAATCTTAGAGGACATGTTGTGGGCTTGTGTTTTAGATTACTTTAGTAGTTGGTGGGAGTGTTTACCGTTAGTTGAATTCGCATATAACAACAGTTACCAATCTAGCATTGGTATGGCACCGTTCGAAGCTTTGTATGGCCATCCATGTCGATCGCCAGTTTGTTGGACCGAGATTGGAGATTCCTCAGTGATGGGACCATAGAATGTGCAACTAGTTACCGAGCAAATGAAGAAGATTCGTTAGAGATTGCTAGCAGTGCAAAGCCAATATAAAAGTTATGCCGATAATCGCCGTCGTCTGTTATCATTTGAAGTGGGTGATTATGTTTTCTTGAAGGTGTCTCCTCGCCGAGGGACATCTCGCTTTGGGAAGAAGGGGAAGCTTGCACTGCGCTACATTGGTCCATTCGACATCATCGAGAAAGTTGGGGAAGTTGCTTACCGCTTGGCCTTACCGTATGCTCTATCTAATATCCACGATGTTATATATATTTCTATGCTTAGAAAGTATGATCCGGATCCCTCTCATATCTTAGATTGGTCTACGTTAGCGTTGGAAACAGACATTTCGTATAAAGAGCAACTGTTACGTGTTTTGGGCACGCAAGAGAAGTCTTTACGGGGAAAGACGATCGCGTTAGTGAAGATCCTTTGGAAGAACCATAATCTGGAGGAAGCGACTTGGGAGAGACGTGATGAGATGGTGGAGAGATATCCTATGCTTTTTGAATAAGGTAAACATTTCGATTCTTTTTTCTCTAGTATTTTCATTTTAGTAAATTTCGAGGACAAAATTCTTATAAGAGGGGGAGTTTGTCACACTCCAAAAATTTTATATTAATTATAAACATATTTTAAATTATCATATGATAGTCCATAAAATGATTAAGAAGTTCTGTGCATTTAGATCGTTAGAAAATCGTCGAAACCTCGTAGAGAGCATGCTTGGAAAACATTTTTTTGAAAAATTAGTTTTCTGCTCTCCACGACCAGTACACTGGATTCCGTCGATCGGTCGTGATGTTCCAGTGACTTTTGAGAAATTTGATTTTCTTCTTCCCGACCGATATACCAAATTGCGTCGACCAGTCGTGGTTTTCCAGAGAGTTTGAAATTGGGTCTCGACCGGTACACCAAATGGCATCGACCGATCGATGCGTTCAGAAATCCTGTTTTTCTGCAGATTTTAAGGGCAGTTTAGGTATTCTCCTAGGGGTCATATATATCATTTTAGGCCGTGAGAGATCATTCTCACAGACTATTCTCTCTCTACCTCCCCTAAACCCTATTTCTCTTAACCCCTTGCTCCTCTCTAAGATTTGGAGCTCCTAAGGTGAGTTTTGGAAGATTCTTGGAGCATTAACATCGTAGAGTACGTCCCAAGCTTCGCAGTGGTGGTTCTTGTTCGTGTGGGTGTGTAGAGCTCCGAGTCAAGGTTGTGTGTATCTACTCCTAAGGTAGGGGATTCTAAACTTGTGTTCTCATATCTTTGTTATACACCTCACAATCCTTGTGATTTTGTGTTAGAGGTTTATCTGTTTGTGTAGGATTAAGTCTAATATCGATTTGTTACTTTAATCTCGTTTAGATTTATCAATTGGCATGTATATAGGTTCCTTGAGACTTCAATTTCATTAACCCTTGCTTGGAGACCAAAAGCCCCAATTTTATTAAAAACCTAGATTTTTGTTCAAGTGTGGGAATTTGGGGAAAAATCAATTGGAGCCTAGATATATGCAATTCATGAAATTTCACACGTTTTGACATGCAGGAACATATATGAATTATGATAATTTGACATTGATTCTTGAACAAATCACGAGACGAATATTTATGGGAATTGTGTTATGGCCTTTGGCCCTTACTCTATACGAGGAACATAATGTGGAATTGTGATAATTGAGTTGGCTATTATTACGAGTGGTATACCTTGGGTGGCTAATGCGAGCACCCATGACAATGCGCATTGGAGGGTTGACTAGCCCTTCTCGGCAGACCGGAGAATCACTAGGAAATTTACATTTAGAGGTTGACGAGCCCCTAATGACGGAACTAGCCTGGTAACTCACAAAATTTGGTGAATGCTCTTATTGGATAAAGGATGGACTTGTGATCTCTAAAACAAATATAATTCATTGAAAGCTTTGAAATACTACGCCTTTACTTGTTAGTCACACTTCAATATTATTTCTTTTTCTATGCTCGCACCTTCCCTCTTTTGCATATTCAACCATATGAAATCTTGTTTGGGGTTTTCCTAATAGGCATGGCCTAACCCTCTTCTTTTTAGGGAAAGAGCCAATGGCATAGCTTGGTGGAGTCAAGCATATTTTGGAGGAGCATTGGAGCATTAGTCCCATGGATGGACTTGTCTTTCATTCCTTTTAGTATTTGTTGTTTTGTAAGATTAACACCCGGATATGTATTTCTTTCTAAACTCATGTGATGTATGACTATTTGAATCATTTAAATGTTTTGTGGGAATGGCGACATTCATGGTTTAGACTTATAATGCGCGTGCTCTAATATCTTTATTTTATTCCTTCAAAAAAAATATGGTTTCAAATTTTAAGGGTGTTACAACACCACTAAAGTGGGAGTCAAAACTCGACCACGAAGAGACTATGAACACCAATGGTGCCAACGACAAGTTCCAGATATCCATAATCAAGAAGCAAAATAGAATCCAAGGCTCAATCACAAGAGCGCCACGGATTTCCAGCCGCAAATATGACTATCAAACCTATCAACTTCAAGAAGAAAGACCCTCTTCTACAAGGAATATCATACAAGGAGTTCATTTGGGATCACGAGAGAGAGAACTCAAGAGACGGTTAACCAATCGTAAATAGATTCATCATCCTTACTAGAAGGACAAACAAGAATCAATCCACTAACTGCCGCAAAGTTCCACCATTTGCCACTAAGAAGTAGGCTCAAAAGCCACGACGACAATAACAAGAATCCACTTCTTACGAATGAATGAGCTCTACAAGCCACATCTGTAACCACTAACGATCGATATTGAGAAACAAGATGCTAAATCACTACTAGAATCAACGAAGAAACTAGTTTGCGCTCTAAGAACAAGGAACTCGAAACAGTTCGCTAGGCCAGAGTAGGAATCACCACTACCATCAAGAGGATACAACTAGAACAAACAAGTCCAATGTCAACAAGATCCTCTACCAGATACCAAGACATGCTCAAAAGTCACCACAATAGAGACAGGAATTCTCTCAAAATTCTGAAGGAACAATAAGACCAACTCGAAGGAGTAGATACCACAAATTTCCAAACTAGTTTATTAATTCGAGTTATAAAAACTTGTTGTTTTATGAGATCCATGGCAGTTTGAAGGATCCCTCACCTAGGAATTTCGTGGCTTGGAGTCTCCCGGAGGTTTTTCAGTGGGTAAATCTCTCTCTACTCCCTCATATGTATGTGTGTATATAGGTTGTATCTCTGTAGTTGTTTGCGTCGATTTCATGTTGTGGCCTAGGGTTAGTCTAGGTCCTAGAATAATGACTTGGGTGAGTAGTGATGATTGCAATAGATGATTATGTGAATGGCTTGGGTGTAGCATAGGGCTTGTGATAGTTGGTGGTGGCCACTGGAGTTCGTGACCACCACGTGTTCGATAAAATTCCCCTTAGAATTGTGTGTCGTGTTTTGGAAAAATTATGGCCTTGGGTTGTCGGATATTGGGTAAGGGTGATTGACGGAATGAATTTAGGTTGCGAACTTTGGTGTTAGACCCTTGGAGATTATTGAATGCCACATATTTATGAAATTCCTATATGGGGCATTGGGGAAGAATTAAGCTATCAATACCCCTTTGGTGTATCGTAGAGTTGTGTGGTTGTCGGGGTTGGTTTCTTGGGTGCCCTCGTGAGTTAGAGGCGTGTTGGTTTTGGGTAGTGTTGCCTTTGATGCAGTCAAAGAAGATAGGTGATTTGAGGATTTAAAAGTGAACTTAATGAACTCAATGTATGCAATGAATGTCCAATATGAGGGATGAATCCCACAAGGATCATCCGTTTACAATATTGAATCCATCACCGACATGTCACCTAATTTAAGAACAAAGATCATATGAGGAGATGATTGAATCGCGTATGAGGATACCAACTTGGGAATTAAGATAGAGCAATTGGGCTATGCCATACGATGTATTAGAGGGCAATTAAGCTAACAATACTCATGGGTTCTTCGCGGATCAATTGGGCTATTGATACTGTTCCCCTAATAGACATTGTGGAGCAATTGGGATAGTGATGTCTATGTGCCATTTTTATTGGTACCCATCTGGGTTTAATATGTTGTTGCCCTACCCACGTTACAACTATTGTGTGTGTGATGCCCGTCATTATGCTTTGAGCTGCCAAGTGGGATCATGCCATTACGGGATAGTACGAGTCCTGTGTGACTCCCTTGTGTTGCCAAAAGGGAAGATCGGATATGGACAACCACAGTGTCCTGGTGCATAGCCCCTTGCTTCGGTCCTATAGGAGTATTATGTACTAGAATAGTATGACCTCCTAGTACGTGACTCATCCGTATCGACCGGATGAGTAATGTCGGAATGGATGGCTTCAGGTCCCATAATTAGTCACGCGGAGACAATAAGTAAATGAATGGCTAATAATTGGAATCTACCTCAATCTCTGTGGTAGCCAGACTATATTCCTCTTGGGACGGACCCCACCATCTGGATCTACTCAACTATCCGGATCCAGTTCATACATCCCGGAGCAATCCTGGGCCATCGGCCTCACGAACCTCCTGACATACACTGCAGCTGGAGGACAGAACTGGCGGTTCATCAGGTGTTCTTCAACAACCTAAGCAGTCTCACCGGACACCCAAAGGAGCCAAGCCGGGCCGACCATGCGGTCTCCTTCAACCTCCGGCATACCCATTCGGACGTCAAGGAAGCCCAGCGTCTCCACTCCCCATTGGGAGAAGGAACAACTTCTACCAACGGATGGCCCTATGCCGGAGGGGTCCACCATTGGCAGTAGCAGGGAACAATGACCTCCAGCAGGTGCCATTCAGGTCAGCCGTACAACTGCTGACGTGGCTCGGGTCGGTTCAGCGACCCAGCAGTACTATAGGGCTGACGTCAGCACCCGGCCTCCCTCCCATGTGCATTGCACACTTGCATATTTGGTTCCAAGTCAGGATGCCTATATATACTCCATTAAAATACTATTCACAGGGAGACTCTCTGGTATCTCTCCGACCGTTCTTTCAGCTTATAGTTTCCTCTCTCCTACCGTCGCTGAATTAGCCATCAAAGGCCCCTCTCGGTCGCTGCCGACCGGTGGGCACTGACCTTTGTGTTGCAAGAGCCAAGCAGGTGATCCCTTTTCTCTTATAGGTGACCGCTCATCCATCCGAAACACTCACTCCCAGTTGTTCGATCAGCATCCGAAGGACCCGAGGTACCCTCCGGACTTTCAGTCACCGTAATTGGTG
>NMUG010002639.1:0-15729 GCA_002855965.1 Monotropa hypopitys
TCTTGTTTTAAGTTTTTGAATTCAAGAACCCTAAAATGTTTTTATCATTAATTGAATTCAAGAATGTTGTGTAGGATATTGAATCATTGTTTTAGTTAAACTTTTAAATACAAAAATCAAAATAATCTTTTGTGAAAAACTTCCTCAAGTGTTTTTGTGTTTTTGTGTTTATTAATTTAGCTTATTATTTGTAAGAAAATTCTTTCCTTGTGTTTGATTGATTCTTTCAAGAATCATTCATATTCATTTACGAAAAATTTAATCGTTTTTCATTGTGTATCAATTCGAGAAGTAATTCTTGTATTGATTGTTTTAAAGCATTTTGTTAATGCATAATTGCATTGTATAATTGCATTGCACGGTCTATCTACTATTGAGGCCAAAGGGACTTGGAGCCGGCGCAGATTCGGAGATCGGACAGCTTAGCTCGTGGTTTGCAATAGGCCAAGATAAGGAGTTCGGGAGGACTACATCAGTAGTGTAAGAATTAGGGTTTCAGGGGTATTCTCCTTTTGTCTGTACCTGTTGAACCTTATTTGATAATTGTAATAAAATAGTAGACTAGGACCCCGTGGTTTTTTAGTTTAGGGTTATTCTGACCCTAAATCTTTTTCCACGTATATCACGTGTCTCCTCTCCATTTTCTCTTTGCCTCCTCTTGCAATTAATTTCATGTGATAAATTAATTTTAGTGAACACAAGCTTAAACTGAGTTCACATTTTAATTTCCTCTAGGTTAGTTTAACTCTCAAGTTCACATTTTCATAGCCCTAATTATGGACGAAATCAAAACAAAAAATACACAATGATGACTATACTTACACGAGGATTAAGTTTGATGAAGCTTTCTCCTTCCAAATCACACCCTTGCCTACCCCTCTCGTAGTCTTATATAATTAGGGTATTTAATATATAAACCTATATAGACAAAAATACTTATTTGATTAATTAAAATCCCCCTTAACAAGGAGATACTTATTATTTCATTATACGTCTTCTTTTATTAATATTTTATCAATCAATTTAATATTTATTAAAATTGATACGGATGTGACACGTGTGATGGTTATACTTGGAATGAAAGTTCTTACATACCATGCGTGAGACATGTGGTGATACTCCAAACGGAATGGGGGATGCCCCAAGTTGATATTGTGCATGGGATGCACCGTGTGCGGGGCACACAACTATTGCCTGTAGCAATAGATATTTTCAAGGTATGGGATGCTCAAATATTTTGAAAAGGGGTTGCGGTCCAAAGTATATGAAGTATGAATTATGCATGAGATGCATTGGTTTGAAAAGGTAAAAGGGGCTTGTGGGTCCATGTGTTTTGATAGAGAGTGGTACATGGCTTTATTTAAGTCATTTGCATGAGATGCATCTTTCCTTTTTATGTTATTTTAAAGTATTTCATACTTATGCTTACCTTGCATTTGGAATTGGAAATATCATATTCAAACTCTGGTTTCTTTGTGTTTTTAATGCTTGGAAATCAGGTAGCGACGAGTAGCGGTCCATTACAAGGCTAGAGGTTGATGGCAACGTGGAATAAGAAGTGTTTTGCTAGCATGTGCCTAGTTTTTGGTAATGTAGTTTAATGTAGTAGTACTTGAGGTTTGTAGAAGTACTTTATGTTGACAAAGTACTTGGGTTTTATTTTACTTAGACTTGTGATGGAGCATCTTTGTTTGATGATAGAATTGTCACTTGGGTTTTAATTATGTTTTATTTAAAGAAAAATTTCATTCCACATTTCTTTAAATAGTTTATTGAGTATGGGATGTTATAACTTGGTATCAGAGCTTAAGTTGTAGGTTCCGAGTTAGGGGGCCTTGTTTGGGAAGTGAGAAATTCACTTGAGGTGTGACTTGATGAGAAGTGAGATGATGTGTTTTGGTAATCTTTTGTGAATATTATGTGTGTCTTTTGATTCCCTTGCGACTTACCTTGAGATCTTATTGGAAGAACGTCTGATCAACATAATCTTCTAATAGGAATTCTTGGAGAGTTAATGGGAAAAGCATGGTATAAAAAAGTACTAGGATTTAAAGGTGAGATTGGGAGAATGGCCAAGTAGTGGACTATAGGATGTCAAGTCATGCATGTGAAGTCATTGAGGTATGTGACTAACACGTGAGTTTTGACATCTAATACTTGTTTCCACCATGTTTGTTTTTCTTGTTGTGTGATTGACAGGAAATCAATGGAACCGAATAATCAATTAAACGAAGAGGAAGCTAGTGTAAATGGAGGAAACCCATTGGGACAAGGGGGTGTTCCACATTTTGTAAGAGAGGAGGCGAGAATGATGGCTGTCATAGCCAAGTTAGCAAAAAATTAGAATGTTATGCTTCAATGGCAAAACAATCAAAACTTGGATAGAGGTATGGGTACTGGACTCTTGGAGAGATTTAAGAGATTATGTAGTACAATGTTTGAGGAGTCGAATGACCCTAAGGTGGTGGAAGAGTGGTTAAAGGAAGTTGAATTGGTCCTTGATACCATGGGGGTAAATGGTGACCAAAGGGATGTTTTAGCTACTTTTCTTTTTAGAGGTGAAACGAGAATTTGGGTGGGACTCTTTTAAGAGGCTAGAAGGGGCACTAGCAATTGGAGTTGAGCGGCTGTTCCTAGAGTGATTACTTGGGAGAGATTTGTTCAAGGGTTTAATGACCACTTTTATCCTGAAAGTTTTCAGCATGATCAAGTAGCGACATTTACTAATTTGAAGCAAGGAGGAATGATGGTGGCCGAGTATGAGGCTAAGTTTGTGGAATTGACTAGGTTTGCACCGGAAATGGTTAGTTCGAATAGAATGAGGTGTGGGAGATTTCGGATGGGGTTGACACCCTTGATGTATTTTCGACTTTTGTCTTTTAGGGATAGAGATTATGCGGATTTGATTGACATGGCCAAGAGGATGTGGGCTGATATCCAAAATTGTCAGTTGAGGGAGGAAAATAGAAAGAGGTCAAGAAATAACAATTATGAAAAATCCAGAGAAAGTGGATTCAAGAGTGATAACTCTAAATCGAGGTTTAGTAGAAACCGTAGTGGTGGAGGTGATGGAAGTCAAGGGAGTGGTTGGAAGAGTAAGCAAGAAGTGAGCGTAAACCAACCATTGGGATCTAATAGGAAAGATTTTGTGAGAAAATGTTTTAAGTGTGGATCGCCTAATCATTTGGCCAGAGTTTGTGGTGAGGGTAATAATTGTTTGAAATGTTTCAAGTGTGGGGATTTTGGGCATAAGGCATATCAGTGCATGCAATAACAATTTCAGGGGCAAACAGTTTCAGTGGGTAGTGCGACCGGAGGAGAAAAAAAGGCACAGCGGGTCCGACGGCACATGGCAGAGTTTTTGCTTTGGATCGGCAGACAACGCAGGAAAATTCGGACCGTGTATGTAATCTTTATGCATGATTTTTAATTGACTCTGGCGCTACATATTTATTTGTATCTTCTATATTTGGTACACATATGGATAGAACTTTGTCATCTCTAGGACATACTTTGTTTGTGTCGACACCTATGGGGAATGTGGTTTAACTTGAGTCATATTATCCAAGCTGTGGAATTTGTGTGGGTGATGAGATATTGTTAGGATACTTGATAAATATACCTTTGTTTGTGTCGACGCCCCAGATTTTCAAATCAATTTTTTTGAAAGCCGTTTTAAATCATAACCAAGGGGATACAACTACTTGTCATTCAGATACAGTCAGTTGAATTTAACATTACATCACAGAGCAGTATAAAAAAAGAGTACAAGAACTATGAAAAGCAGAAGAAGTAAAGTACAATATCTGACTACAACTAAAGTACTAAAACTAAAGTACAACAAACGAAAGTACAATTGAACTACTCTGAGTAAGAAGGACAACTGCAACTGAAATGCTCCAACTGAAACTGTAACAGTCAAACCCAAGAAAATCTAACAGCTGACTCCAGCTCCAAGTCACCAAGCCTGCCTAGCCCTGCAACACAGACTAGAAAAAGGAAAAAAAGAGGGTCTGAGCAAACCATGGCTCAGTGAGAAAAACCCCTAACTACTACCAAGCATGCACATGCAGTACGTGCCTATGTGTCCACAAGTAAACGTACAGAAACAGTAAAGAAACTGAAGTGCACGTAGTGTAAACCTAACTCAAGGCAATAGTGACATAGGCATATCGCCAACAATGTGTGTGTAACCAAATCTGTAACATCAAGTGAGTACATGAGGGTACAACATCCCAAGTCCAACTGACACAACCTCTAACCTCAACTCAACCAACCTTACACTAAGGTCAACAACTCCAAGGATCAACTAAGGATCCTAAACCAAAGCAAAGCTAAGATATCTAAACATAACTCACGTTGGAAGCCAATCCAACTACCATTGTTATCACGTATTGGATTCATATGCCATATTGGATATTTAAAATATTTCTTTCTTTCCATTCATTGATTTCATGAACATGGATAAACCATGGAATCCCTAGTCAAGTCCATTCCGGGTATCCTACCATTCTTGATTGATTCTTTATAGCCCATACTATGGATTGATATTGGAATTTCATTATAGTTTCATTTCGCACACAATGGATATTCCGTGGAGGCATCTAACCAAGACCTTTCCAAGTTATCCCAATCTTTCATTCATCATGTTTTCGAATTTCATATCATATTGGATTGGGTCCGGTATAGTGGTCGCCGGCACACTATCCTTTCCCCTTGTTATTCTCCAACTCGTTGGGAGGGCTACACTACACCCCCATTGTGCTCAACGTGGTAGCGTGACCACCGGGGAAGTCCAACATCTGTCTATTCCCGTTGAACACAATATTGTGGGTGGTGCGACCACCCAGGGAGTTACGACCTCAGTCTATTCCTGCCACATATCCAGCATTCCCCAAACTCGTTAGGAGGGCCCATAGTACCCTATGATTCCACGTCATTAAATGATTTCATTTCGCTTTCTCTTATCATTGTTACCGTGCCTAGCCAAGGTCACTGAACCACATTCTCGTCATTTCAGTTTCTCAAGTAATAGCTTCAAGGTTGAGTACGAGTAGCCCTCGTGGGACACATCCTCGTATTTGACATTCATTTAGGTATACCGAACTACTTACTTAATATTTGCATCCACTAACTCAACCTTGGTCAATCCAAGGGAGGCAATCAAGTCAAACACGTCAATGGTTATACACACACCCAAGACATCCGATTTTACTACAACACTTGTCGAGGACATTCTATCACAATGGGCTAAGGAATGCCCAAGTCTACCAAAATAGGAAGGGAGGGACTCGAACACCCAAATCCCCATTCAATGCCCAATTGGAAATACCATCACTCACATGGTGTCCCATAAGTTCCAAGGGACCTATCATGATTTTTAAAACTCAACATACCCAATTGTTCCACCTACACGCCCTACGACAATTCAATTGTCATAATAAGCCCAAAACGCGATCTAAGGTTCACACGAGCATTTTATTGAACACTTGGTGGCCCTAATCTCCAATGGCCACCAATCACCCTACAAGTCACTAAAAACACAAAATTATCCCTCTCATGGGAATTTCGTCGAACACGCGGTACGCATAAGCCTCTAAGGGCATTACATCAAACAACTAGTGGGCCCAAGATCACCACTCAATTCAACCACAACATAACCCTAGGTTATAAAATACAATGCACCTACTATGGCTACCAAATCAAATCTATGTGCACACACACACATACTTAATAGGAGGTAAGAGTTTACCCACCGGAAAAGTCGCCGAAGCTCAGAGGTCACCGGAAAAACGTCCTCAACACCGCCATGATCCGAGCCTGTCATTGCATAGATCTCCTCAAGCTCTTCAAGGTTTGTGAACGATACGTCTTCAATCAATGAACCTTGAATACCATAGGCACAGGAATTTCCTCCGACGGACGATCCGCCACCATATCCGCGTAGAGGGAGGAGAGGAGGAGAAGGTTTGTGAAGATCAAATCTTCAAGAGGTTGGTGGATTGGAGTGGATTTGAGGAAGAAGGGAGGGGTTTTAGGGTTCAGAGAGAGAGGGAGAGGATTTTCGGACTAAGGGGTTGGGGGAAATGTTGTTGGTCCAACATAAATGAAAACCCCAAACTTAAAATCACAATTCGCAGCCGTGCCGTCCGAACGGGAACACCCTGTCGTCCGGATGAGACCAATTAAAGCACAACCCCCTAACTCTCTGCTCCCTCGTCCGGACGGGACCAACCCCTGGTCCGGACGAACCACCAGCCAATGGCCTGAAATGACTCCAAACCACCTCCGAACCTTTCTGACGCGACCTCGGACATTTCCAACATGTTCTAAACGTCGAATAAGCATCCTAAGGCTATGTCATGACCTTCTACGAGGTCACCAATGAGTACGACGAGCGAACGATTTACAGACCCACCAAAACACATCGTCAACGCCCGAATGCAGCCTACCTTGGAGACTATTGCCTGCACATTCCTTGGGCGGAGTGCTCAGACAGCTTTCTTGGCCTTGATGGGTTTGAAGCGATCTTCTTTGATTGCAGATGAGATTGATGGAGTTCTGACTGTGCGCCCAGACTTCTTGTGGGGGCTATTTGGTGACAGGATGCATTATGATCCCCGCGGCTCTGACTTCACTCGGTTGGGTGATCCGGGGGCAGGCTCTCGTAGGCGTATGTATGCCTTTGCCTTCATCCTTCTGGCTGGTTTGTTCTTTCAACGCCGTGATGGACAGTTGGATTTGCGCGTTGTCTTCTTTGTAAATGCAGTGATAGATAGGCAATCCATAATTCCAGCAATCTTGGCAGAGACATTCAGAGGGATGACCCTTTATCTTTTATCACCTGACCCTCGCGTCTGCAGCAGTGTTGAGTTACTCTTTGTTTGGCTAGTATCCCCCTTTTTGGAGCTATTCTTCACATACGAAATGGTTCATTGATAGCCCTCTACCACTTTTGATTGAACGGAATCAGTCGTTGCTACGCATTCCTCAATGCTTGGATACGTGGATTATAGCTTTGGACAGCATCACTCTAGATACAATTGTTTGGGGCATTGGTATATTCAGTGCCAGGGAACACGCCATCACCGTTTATGGGCTGGGTCTCTCCTTTCTTCCTTTGGTTGGATTATGTGGGGTTGTGCCATATTTTGGAAGTCGGCTACTCAGGCAATTTGGTCTTTATCAAGATGTGCCTACTTCATCATCTCTTTATGCAAGCGGCAGATACCATTTTGACTTCGCCAGTGACTTCGCACATTCGATGATTCTGGAGTCATCTGCTCTATGGAATCAGCGGGTCATGGTTTCGTCTGATCAGATTAGTGGTAACCCTGGCATTTCCGATGATTACTTGGGCTGGATTGAGTAGGAAATTGCTCGTGATGCTAGCAATGTTGCTTCTTTTCCGCCATATTTAGATCCATCTCCTCTGTCGCAATGGTCTTCTCTTTTAGCATCCCAGACTGTAGGTTACACTCTTCAGCTGACACAATCTCATTCTTGACACGTTCAGATGATTGGGGAAAGAGACAGGGCTATTCAGCAAGCTTCGTCTATTTCCGAGGAGAGAGATTCTTTACTCAGAGATATAGATTGCCTATCCTCGCGATTATCGGACATGGAGGCCGTCGTTGGCCCTTTACAGCGGAACCTTTCGGATGCTAGGGCATCTGCCAGCTCTACCAGCACTGTACTGGCTTTGGAGAATTCTCTGATAGATGCGGCTCACGATCATGATTTTCAAGTTGGAGAGATTGGGAGATTGTTGCACGAGTTGTTAGATTTTGATCAAACTTTGAGAGAGTCCGAATCTGCGACCTGGATGATCAGAGAGATTCTTTGCAGTCTGATTTTGACACTCTAGCTGACTTTTATCGTGGTTCTGCTACTGAGATCGAGTGCCTACATGTTCGATTGCGGGATGTTCGCCGAAATCTGATTCGGGAGAGAAACATTCATCATCGAGACATAGAAGATTTGCGTTCCAGTTTCGCTTCCCTGGATCGCTTGTTGCCCGGCGGTTATCCTGATTTGATTCAGCTACAGGCCCTTTTGCGGGCGCTTCACCATTTGCTGGATGTAGATCGTTTTGGTACTGAGAGTGATGTCAGGATGATCGTCCGTTATCGGGAGGTTTGTCAGGCCTTGCTGTGCCTGTTAGACGATTTGTCCCAGTGAGTCCTGCGGCGATTTGGCTTGTTGCATTTTGATTTCCTTTCCTGCAAAGCTTGTTAGCATTTCCATTGTATGGATGCATTTCTTATTTCTCGAAACTTTTATTAAATAAATAGCATTAGCATTCATGCAGATTTAGATTTCTCTATACATCGTGATCGTAGAGACAAAGTTTATGTCATACAAAAACAATCATGCACAAGGCCATCACCTGAAAGATCGGAGGACAGAATCCTTTGTTTGTCTTTCATTATTCAGAAATGACTTCACAATCTTAGCATTGAGGTGGCAGACCACTTCACCAAATCAAATTCAATCTTCAGAGGAAAAAGATTTTCTGAATACTAAACCACTGATCCGTAACTGCTCAGACCCATCTGCTACTTTGATCTATTCTGGCGCTTTTACTCAGGTTTATTTTTTGTGAGCTTTTTCTTTTCTATTTTTGCCGCAACTCCTTTTTCATGTTGGTAGTTACGCCGGATGCTCTTTTTTAATTTTTCCCTTTTTGCTATGGCCCACTCCCGGGTTTTGACCATGCTGGATCTATCCATTTTTGCTGCAGCCCCCTTTCGGGTTTTGACTACACCGGATTTTGATTCCCATTTATTTTACTATGGCCCCCTTTCGGGTTTTGACCATAATAGGCTTTTCTATTTTTGCTATGACCCCTTTTCAGGTTTTGACCATACTAGATTTTTCCATTTTTGCTGTAGCCCCCTTTCGGGTTTTGACTACACCGGATTTTTTTTTTGGAAAATGATCTAGATTTAATTTTAGTAAGACATATTTTTCTTACACAGTATCCGAATATCTTTTTGAGTAAAGTTTCCTGAGAGCATTTCCGTATTTGGGAGAAGCTGAGAGTCTTATTCTAAAGATAGAAGAGAAAGATAGATTTTTTTTGAATTTTCCCTTTTCTATTTTGGGGAAAAGGAGAAAGCAGCTTTATTAAGGATCATCACATTTTGATGATAGTTTTTTTTAATCCACTTTTCTCAAGAGGAGAGAGATATCTTTTGTGGGAGGAGAGAGGAATGTGCTTTTTCTTTTCTTTGCTCAAAATTATACAATGATACTGATAAGAAGAAAGTATCTTTACTAAAATTAAAAATGAACCATCGAGAGATACATGAGAGCTGCTACAAATTAGACATAGTAGAGCTTAAGTATATCTGAGTTAAGTGGTTTCGGAAATTCCTGTCCATCCATTTCTGACAGGACGATTGCTCCACCAGACAGTACTTTTGCAATGATGAACGGCCCTTGATAGTTGGGGCGAATTTTCCTTTAGCCTCTTCTTGTACCGGTAGGATTCTTTTTAGAACCAGGTCGCCCTGCTGAAAAATCCTTGGTCGCACTTGTTTGTTAAAGCTTTTGGAGATTCGTCTCTGATAGCACTGAGAATGATAAATCGCTGCGAGTCTCTTCTCGTCCATGAGTGCTAATTGATCATGTCGAGCTTTAATCCATTCTGCATCGTCTGTGTCTGTTTCCATCATTATCCTGAGTGACAGAATTTGTACTTCGGAAGAAAGAACGGCCTCATAGCCATATACCAGGGAAAATGGACTCACCCCCACAGAGGTTCGAGCCGTAGTTCGATAAGCCATAAGTGCGTAGGGTAGCTTTTCGTGCCAGTCTCGATGCGTGTCCGTCATTTTCCGGATGATTCTCTTGATGATCATGTCGAGACTTGATGATCATGTCGAGACTTGATGATCATGTCGTCTACATAAACCTCCAACTCTTTATGAATCATGTCGTGAAATAACATGACCATTGCCTTCTGGTAGGTTATGCCTGCATTTTTCAAACCAAATAGCATGACTTGATAGCAGAAGACTCCCCATGGGGTGAGAAAAGCGGTCTTGTCTTGGTCTTCCGGGGCTATCCGAATTTGGTTGTATCCCGAAAAGCCGTCCATGAAAGAAAACATCTCGTGACCTGCTGTATTGTCCACGAGAATGTCAATATGAGGCAAAGGGAAATTATCTTTCGGACTGGTCTTGTTCAGATCTCGATAGTCGATGCACATTCGGACTTTCCCGTTTTTCTTTGGCACGGGGACTATGTTGGCAAGCCATTGCGGATATTCTACCACTCGCAAGAAGCCGGCGTTGAACTGCTGTATCACTTCTTCTTTGATTTTCAGACTCCATTCGGGTCGAAGTCTTCTCAACTTTTGCTTGATAGGTTTGATGGACGAGTCTATGGGGAGTCGATGCTTCACAATCGAGGTATTGAGCCCCATCATATCTTCATATGACCAGGCAAAGATGTCCTGGTATGCTTGAAGCAGTTCTATAAGTTCAGCCTTCTGGTATGTGTCTAGATGGATTCCGATTTTGACTTCCTTCGGTGTCTCTATAGTCCCCAGATTAATGGTTTCTGCTTCCTCGACGTTAGGAGTTTGCCTGTTTTCAAAATTTTTCACTATTTCTCGGATTTCATCTGGGACTTCATGGTTAGCATTGTCGTCGACCTCTATCCCCATCAGATCAAAATCTATTTTAGTGTCGAAGTCGTGCTTTCTCAGTGCTAAGATTGTTTGATCATTTGAGTTAAAGGGACGAATTTTAGGATTCCTAAAAATCAGTAATGATTTTTTTAGTCAGTATTCTGGCCTTGATTATTTTGACAGAGATGAATAAATGAGCAGAATACGCAACGCATTTTATTTATAAACATAGAGAGATAGCAGAAAACACAATTCATACAAAAGGAAAGTACACAAACTTTTAACAGAAATGGAAATACTAAAGGCAAAAGCTGATCCCGCCGTGGTTTACCAAAACACACGGGCCTTCTTTGCTGAGGGGTCTTCAGAAATCATGTTAACTGTTGGATGGTTTAGAAGCGGATTGGCGGTGACATTAAGAGTCGTCTTGCCATCTTCCAGGTTTATGACGCCAGCTTCAATAAGATCTTGTACTTTATGCCTCAAGGTCCGGCATTTCTCCGTTTCATGCCCTAGCTGATTCGAGTAGAAGGCACACTGTAGATCACTTCGGAAGTTCGGTGGAAGGGGGTCAAGAGGTGAGCATGCTGGGATGGGAGTCAAGTATCCTAAAGAGAGGAGGCGCTGATATACCTCTCTCATGGGTATCGCTAGTGGGGTAAAATTCTTGTTTCTCCACACATTCTGTGGAGCGCTTTGTGGAAATGAGCCCTGAGGCGCTGAATTTTGAAAATTCGGGTTTTGATAGGTATTTGGCAGGTTCTGATATGCATTCTGGGAAGGATAGAAATTTGGTTGTTGTTGAGGGAAATTAGGATATCCTTGCTGGAGAGAAACCTGATTATGGGGTCGTGGAACAGACATGACAGCGGAGACTTCATCTTCCTTGCCTTTTTTGGAAGGAGGCTTTTTGACATTCGATGAAGAGGAGTCTTCTATTTTAGCATAGGGATCCAGAATCTTCCCCGTCTTAATTCCATCTTCAATCATTTCCCCTTGCAAGATGATTTCATTGAACGACCTCCCAATTGAGGTGCAGAACTTCTCATAGTATATTCCTTGGCATGTCTGTACAAACAAATGAACATATTCAGAATCTGCCAGAGGTGGATCAACCTGTGTTGCTTGACTCTTCCATCTAAGAGCATATTTGCGGAATGTTTCTCCGGATTCTTGCTTCATTCTGATAAGGAAAAGGCGGTCAACCGCCATTTTTGTGTTGTGGCGATACTGTCGGACAAACTCTTGTGATAGGTCTGTCCATGAGCGGAATCGTTTCGGATCTAAGCGAGCAAACCATTGTGCCGCTCTTCCGGTTAAGCTGTGCTGAAAAAGGTGCATCATCAATCCTTCGGGATTGGGATATCCGCACAATGCTCCAGCGTATAGACGTAAGTGCATTATGGGTTCGCCTGTTCCATCGTATTTTGAAAAGTCTGGGATTTTGAATTTCAATGGTAACTGCATGCCTGGGTAAAAGCAAAGATCCTCAAAGCTTGTAGGTGTATACGCATTTAGCCCTCGGAGGGATCTGAGGGCATCTTCCAATTGTTGGACTTTCAAAGTCAATGGTGGATCCTCTCTTTTGACGGGGATATCGTCCAAATGACTTTCTAGGTCATCTTGAGCGTGTGGGAAAGTAGGGAGAGTTGGAACGTGATGTGGTTGAGTGGGTAGAGTGACAGCTATTGGTGGTGGAGGAAAGTTCCCTATTGGTAATAATGGATTCGGGATTTGCATGGCAGGGATTGATCCTGTCTGCCCTGGAGTGGTTCCGGTGTTAGGTGGCATTGGGTGAGAGGGAGATGGATTGAGCCCAGCAGGCTGGAGCATAGGTGGGTTTTGGTGCTGAGCCATCAGGGCTTCTACGACGGCTTGAAGATTGCCCACAGATCTGCGGACAGTCAGATGTTCTTCTCTAGAGACCATTTCCGGCTCGTGCGGGGTCTGATTCAATGCATCTTCAACCATGATTCGGGCCAAAGATCGAGTAATCCTTCTTTTCGAATTTTGGGGGAAGTCTGAGTTAGCCGTGTTGCTACCTGTATGACAATCACTAAACTTAGATTAGTAAACTAGGAAACTCTCTAGGGATACTGGAGACAAATGGACTTCTTTTGAATTTATAACTCAGGATATGCCCCGGACATGGAGTCTGGAGAATTATCTCGGATTGTAAATTTTGGTGAAATTGAAATGATGAGTCCATAGTCTAGTCTTGACCAGTATTCCTAGAGACACTATTTATTATTTTGTTTTGGAAAATCTTTTTGTTTTTTTAACAGAATGTATATAACGATTCCCTTCAAAAATGAATATGTTCCCCTAATAATAGCAATAGGGTTTTGGTTTATGAATCTTTTTTTGGCTTTTCTATATGCAAGATGAGGCTATGCAGCGGATAGGCTTCAAAGGTTCCTAAATCTTCAGACCTCCGGCCCCCGAAGGGTACCATCTTCGAGTCGGTGATTTGGTTGGGGTGCCTCATTTCGGCCACGGACTTTTTAGGGTCGCGCAGTTTACTGTTGGGCCCCCGATGGGTTGATAGGGTAACATCCATTTTGGGCGGTCATGATCTCCACCCAAAACAGGTAATGATGCAAATGATGTATGAAAAACTTGTAATGCAATAAAACTAAAAAAAAATCGAAAATTGAAGGGAATCCTTTTTGCAATATATGAATAAATAATAAGCGCGTTGGCGCAGTAAAATATTTTCAGCGAAGATTTTTTTTAGCGAAGCGCGCCACCTATAATGCCCCTGAAAAGGATAAACACAATGTACATCGGTAATATTGGCCGAGAGATGATTGATTTTTGAGTTGGAAGAAAATTTATTTTTGAAAAATTTCGGAAGCTGAAATCCTCAAGTCCCCAGCAGAATCGCCAGTTGTCGCACCGGGAAAATTCTCACGCCTCCCTTCTTCGCTTCTGCCCGCATGTTCGGGGGTCCCGCTTCTGGATGGCGTACTTTGGATTTTCGGGGTTTAATGCGACGTTTGAAAAATGAAAATTGATGATGGTTGGACTTGATTTTTAAAACGTTCAGATTTAATAACAGTTTTATAATTGCCAAGGCAATATATATCCTATTATTAATCTGTTTTTCAGAATCGCCACTCGGCATAGAGTTATGGTGTGTCAAGTCACCAGTTTTATTAAGAAAAGGTGGTCTGCGAAATCAGAAAATCAGGTTCGGAAATTTGATTACGAATGGGGAAGGTGTTAGGCACCCCATTCGCCCTTTCGGTACTTCCTTTTCAAAAGTAGATTTTCTTCCAATTTAAAATCAATGATTTCTCGGCCAAGAGAAATAAACATAAAACTGATGCTTGAATGAATTCAAATGGAGTTTACAGGCGGGCAACGCTTTGATTCTGTTTTTGAGATTTTATGAAAAGAGAATAAATTGAATTTTGATCTTTTTGACTGTTTTTGTATTTTTGAGTCGGATGGAGGTTCGACAGCATTTTGAAAGAATGTTTCTTTTTTTGACTTTGAGATTCCAACAGAATATTGAACGATTCGGTACAACCCGACTCTGTGATCCTTAGTCAGTCAGCTACTGCAAGTTTTCACTGAATGACTCGAATCTAGGAATTCTGATTTTAAATGTATTTTTGTATGTTTTTAAACGGACAGAGATTCAACCGTGTTTTATAAAAAAATGTTTCTGTTATTGATTTTTGGGAATTTTAGAAGAATATCGGGCGACCCGGTATGAACCGATTCTCGAGATATTCTTTCGATCCAAGTCGGTCAGCTACTGCAAGATTTCACTGATCGAGACGAATCAAGGAATTGAATTTTTGATTTAAAGTATTTTATTTTATTTGAGAAAAGAGATTGTTCTTATTTTTGGAAATTCCAAAAGAATGTCAAATGAGCCGGTATGACCCGATTCATAAGGTATTCTTTCGATCCAAATCGATCAGCTACTGCAAGATTTCACTGAACGATACGAATCAAGGAATTTAATTTTGGAATGATATTTTCGTTATGTTACGACGAGAGAATTGATTTTCTTAGACTTTGGGAAATCTCAAAAGATGTCGAATGGCCCGGTGTGTACCGATCCATAAGACACTCTTTTTGATCCAGATCGGTCAGCTACTGCAAGTTTTCACTGAACGATATGAATCGAGAGACTTCTTTTGTTTTTATGTTTTTTTATAAATGTTTTTCCTTTTCTTTTATAAATTGAAAAAGTGAAGTATTTAAGAAGGAGAAGGATAAAAAGGATCTAAGTATATATGTATACATATTTATAAACACGTATAACGAGATAGAATCATTATATATAAGTCGTGTCGGAACATTTCCAAAACGGACGACTTATATACAATATACCGACAAGGTCGGTTTTAGAAATGAAAAGTAGAAATGAAACAAGACGGCTTTTGTTTTCCTCCTTTACAAACTTCAAGAAACGAAAGATTGGCTTTTAACGACGTGTCGCGTTTGTAAGCCAAAAATTCATAAGTCGATTTTTGTAAGTTCAATTTCTGATCTATTCAAGGAAATAAATATTCCAAGATCTCTAATTATTTGACCGAACAGCCGGTAGGCATAGCCATACGCGAGGCCGAGATATCATTTAATCGAGATCTTTGAAGATCATTTCTTTGAATAAAGAGGAGAAGTGGAAAAGAAGCCAACAACGTGTTTTTTGCATTTTTAAGGCGAAAACTTATTTACGTTCTTTTCGTACGTGACGTCTGTCGCGCCGGGAAAATTTTCCGTCCTTCCGTCTTCCCCCGATCCGCGGGGGCCGTTTTCCGGGACGAAAAAAGATACGCTGATGGAGGGTGTTTGAAAATGTGGGGGTTTGTCTGAGAATGGATGGCGGCCTGAGTATGCCGGTTTGGAATTTTCGGAGTCGCCACTTGGTATTGAGCTGTGGTGTACCAAGTCACTGGAAATTTTGTTGTAAAAAGATGTCATTTTGTTTTAGAAAAATGTCTTTTTATTTTGGGGAAGGTGTCTGCAAAACCAGAAATTCGAGTTCGGGGATTAAATTACGAATGAGGAAGGTGTTAGGCACCCCACTCGCCCTTTCGGTACTTCTTTTACAAAAGTAAATCTTTTTT
>NMUG010002640.1:0-15728 GCA_002855965.1 Monotropa hypopitys
AATTATTTCTAAACTCATTTATTATTTATTAATCTCTTTAAAACACCACATGGGTCGTATATAAGAGCTCTTCGACCGAGCTGAGCAACAGGGCCAAGGCCCTCGAGGCCAACATCGAGATGAAGGATGCCGAGCTCACCGTCAAGAATGCTCACATTGCTGCTGGAGATACTGAGATCTCCACGCTGAAGGTCGAGGCGGCATTGGCGTGGGCCGAGCTGGAAGAGGAAAAGAAGAAGATGGCTGTTGAGGGAGAGAATTACTACAACAAAGGGTTCGATGATGCCGAAGCTGAATACCGCGGCCAGGTGAGGCGATTGAAGGAGAAGCTCTTCAAGAAGGGCTGGGTCTGCGCCATGGTCTCGATGGGTGTCGAAGATCATGATTTGGTCTACTCCTTCTTTTTGTTTTTGTTGTTGATCTTGGGCCGAGCTGATCTGTGGTCGATCCTTATTTCTTTTATGAGAATGTTTGGGTTTTCTGCTAGGTCTTTTGTTTGTACGACTTCTTCTTTAATACTTGGTATGTGCCCTTCTTCCCCCAGCCGAGAAAAAGGTTCTGTTTAGGCAAAGCTTTGATCTAGGCTCGACATCACATTATAACTGCTTGTGTTTGTTGGTTGCTCTAGCTACCCGTCGTAGTGACACTTATACAATTTTTAGATAAATATGAACTTGGGGGTTGCTTCGATGGCATTGCCGAAGCAACACATGTATGTTTTGAAGGTAGACGAAAACTTTGATGATTGCTTTGGTAATGCCACCGAGGAGCTACATGCACATTTTATATATTAACGGCAACTGTAAGCTACTTCGACAATGCCACCGAAGAGTTGCATGCATACTTTATAGATGAACGGAAACTATAAGCTGCTTTGGCTATGCCACAAAAGAGCTATATGCACGCTTTATAGATGAACGTCAACTGTAAGATGCTTCAGCTATGCCACCGAAGAGCTGCATGCACACTTTATATATGAAAGGCAACTGTAAGATGCTTCGGCTATGCCACCAAAGAGATGTATGCACGCTTTATAGATGAACGACAATTGTAAGCTGCTTTGGCAATGCCGCCGAAGAGATGCATGCACACTTTATAGATGAATGACAACTGTAAGCTGTTTTGGAAATGCCACGAAAGAGCTTCATACATGCTTTATATATGAACGACAACTATTGTTCCTTCGGCAATACCACCGATAAAAAAGATAGCCAAAAATCTTGACACATAGGAATTTTTTGAGAAGAATTTCATTGATTGATGAGGGCCCTAGGCCAGATTACACATCGGCTAGTGATAGTACCGCCTTAAGTTAGTAGCATTCTATGGCCTCGGTATTGGTGTGCCATCTAATTCTTCCAGTCGGTAAGCCCCGGTCCCTGCCTGACCGACCACCCTATACAGCCCTTCCCAGTTGGGGCCGAGCTTGCCATCAGAACTCTTTTTCTTGTTGACCACGACCTTCCTTAAGACAAGGTCATCAATCTTGAAGGCCCTAGGCCAGACCATCTGTACAAAGTTTCTGGCCACTCTTTGTTGGTAAGACAACAATCTGATCCTGGCCGAGTCTCGTCTTTCTTCAGCTAGGTCTAGGTCCTTCTCAATAGCTGCGCTGTTGGTGGATTCGTCAAATGCTTTGGTTCGGATGGTTGGCAGCCCGACTTCCAATCGGATGACTGTCTCTATGCCGAAGGCTAGTGAGAATGGGGTTTGCCATGTGGAGAACCGAGGAGTCATTCAGTAAGCCCACAGGACGCTGGGAAGCTCGTCAACCCATCTTTCTTTTGCTGCTTGGAGTCTTCTTTTGATGCCACTGCCGATCGTCTTGTTTGATGCTTTGGCCTGGCCATTGCCTTGTGGGTAGTGAGGGGTCAAATTATAAAATTTGATTCTGTGCTCGGCACAGAAATTGGTAAAGAGATCCTCCACAAACTGAGTTCCGTTGTCCGAAATGAAGGCGTATGAGATGCCGAAGCGAGAAACAATGTTTTTCCAAGCAAACCTCTTGACATATTTGTCTTCAATGGTGACTAGAGGTTCGGCCTCCACCCATTTAGAAAAGTAATCCATATGGGTGATGAGGAATTTGAATCTACCTGATGTCGTAGGGAGCTTGCCAACGATGTCCAAGCCCCATTGAGTGAATGACCATGGACTGGTCAACGACGTTAGCTCTTCGGCAGGCTATTTGATAATTGGGGAGAACCTATTGCAGGCATCACATTTCTTCACCATCTCTTCCCTAACTTCCATCATCTTCGGCCACCAATAACGCTGCGAGATGGCCCGGTGAGCAATTAATCTTCCTTCGGTGTGGTCTCCACAGCTGCTGACGAGGAACTCTTGCAACACTCCTTCTACCAGCGTCGGATGTACACAGATGAGGTACGGCCCTAAGAATAACCGTCTGTACAGCTTTGATTTGGGGCATAGCCGGAACCGAGCCAACTTGTGGACGATTCAGTGGGCTTCCCTCTTATCTTCTAGTAGAGATCCGTCTTTTAGGAATGAAATGACGGGGTTCATCCAGCTGGGACCTTGGCTGATGAAATAGACAGTGGACTGCATCGACGTTTCTATGCTTGGCTGATCCAAGCTCTGGATGCTGGTTGTCCTCTACTTCCTAGCTTCGGTTGCTGAGGCTATTACTGCTAGAGCATCAACATGAGCGTTTTGTTCTCTACCGATCTGCTAGATTTTTAATTGTTTGAACAGATCCAGGTTTTCTCTTGCCTTCTGCACGTAGCTTCCCATCCACTCGTCTCGGCACTCATAGTCGCCATTGATTTGGTTGACTATGAGCTGAGAGTTGCTGTAGATGTTGAGGCTCTAAATCTCCAACTCTTCGGTAGCCTTCAGTCCGGCTAATAGGGCTTCATACTCAGCTTCGTTGTTGGAAGCATTGAAGTTGAGCCAGAGGGAATGTTTGTGAGTAATGCCCTCAGGATAGATTAGGACGACTCCGGTCCCATTTCCTCGGCAATTCGAAGCACCGTCGATGAACATCCTTTATGTGTATTGATCCGGCAATGATTGTGGCTGGACTTGGTCGGCAATAGCTTCTTCGGTTTGAGGCTCCTCTTGCTGAGGAGAGAATTCGGAAATGAAGTCGTCCAAGTCTGACCTTTGATGGCTTTCTTCGGCTGGAACTTGATGTCGAAATTTGCTAACTCACCATCCTATTTGGTGATTCGGCCGGATAGGTTGGCTCGTTTAGGTAATTCCTAAAGAGGGAACTCAGTAAGGACCACAATAGTGTGCGCCTGGAAGTATGGTGCAAGTTTACTGGAAGCAATAACCAGAGCATATTCAAGTTTTTCAAGAGAAAGATACATGGTCTCTATGCTGATTTGGTATTTGCTTGAGAAATAGACCGGTAGCTGCTCGAGCCCTTCTCGCCGAACCAAGGCTGAGCTGACAGCATGTGGAGTCACGGCCAGATATAGGAACATCTCTTCTCCCTGTATTGGTTTGGAAAGAAAGGGAACTGAAGAGAGATATTCTTTGAGGTGGCCAAGGGCTTCCCTGAACTGTTCGGTTCAGAGAAAATGTTATCGGCTATTCTTCTTCAGGACTTCGTAGAATGGTCGGCACTTGTTTGAGGACATGCTGATGAACCGGTTGAGGGCGACTGCCATTCTTGCAAGCTTCTTCACTTCTTTGAGGGTTCTGGGCTCTTCTATCTTCTGAATGGCTGAGATCTAAGAAGGGTCGGCCTCAATACCTCGACATGTAACCAGGTAGCCCAAGAACTTCCCCGAGTTGTCTCCCAAGGCACATTTAGAAGCATTGAGCTGAAGTTTGTGTTTCTTCAGAATGTCAAATACCTTCTGCAGATCTGCCAGATGGTTCTCCTCGGTTTTGCTCTTGACCACCATGTCATCAATGTAGGCTTCCATAGTGTCGCCGAACTGAGAGTTGAACATTTTAGTGATCATCCTATGATAGGTTGCTCCAGTGTTCTTGAGACTGAAGGGCATAACTCGGTAGCAGAACATACCCCTAGGAGTGATAAAAGCTGTCTTCTCCTGGTCTGGGCCGAACATCGCAATTTGGTGATACCCCCGGTAGGCATCCATGAAGCTCATTCTGGGATGTCTAGCCATTGAATTGACCAGCTGATCTATCCTGGGAACTGGAAAGCTGTCTTTGGGGCAAGCTTCATTAAGGTTAGTATAATCCACACAAACCATCTACTTGCCGGTCTTATTCTTGACCACCACCGTGTTGGCCAACTAGGTGGGGTAGTGAACCTTTCGGATCGCCTGTGCTTCGGTTAGACGCTTGACTTCTTCTATGACGACATCGGCATGTACAGCCACCGATCGCTGGGCTTTCTAGACAATAGGCCGGCACTCCGGCCGGACATTGAGGTGATGGCTAATGAAATCTGGATCCATGCCTGACATCTCGTAGGGCGTCCAAGTGAACACCTCCACATTATTCTTCAGAAAGCTGACCATGGCCTCCTTATCTACTTAGGCCAGTTGTGAGCCGATAAGAAGAAGCGCTCCAAATCATCGGCGCTTAGAGGGATGGTGACAAGGTCCTCGATTGATTTTGCTGAGGCACTTGTACCGATGTCCTCTAGCACTGGCTGATTTGGAACCTCCACCCAGTGAACTTGCTCAGGGGTGACCTTCTCTTTGACAGCAATGATTTAGCACTGCTTCGCAGACTTTTGGTCTCCCATAAGCTCCTCCACTCCTTTGCTACCGATGAATTTGATGAACTGGTGGTATGTGGAAGCCACTCCCATGATTCTATGGACATATGTTCAGCCCAGGATAGCATTGTAGGGTGATTGGACGTCGACTACCACAAATTTCACCTCGGTAGTGATCGAGCCGATGGTCATTGGGATGTGGATTTTACCGAGCGGCCCAACAGATGCCGCATTGAATCCTACTAGTGGCACGTCAGTCGGTAGTAAGTCCTCTGACTTGTACCCCATTTTCTTAAACAGAGAATAATACATTACATCTGTCGAGCTACCGAGGTCGATGAGGACACTCTGGACCTCGCAGTCGGCAACCTGTAGTGTGACGACTAGGGCATCGTTGTGGGGATGCTGTACCCTATCGGAGTCGCTATCTGAAAAAGTAATAGAGTACCTGGAGTCCTACTTTAGCTTCTTTGACATGGGTTGCACGGCAAGGACCTCTTTTTCCTTTATCTATTTGAGCTCTGACCGAAGCTGTTCATCCCATCGATGATCCACCATCTCATGGATCACGTTGATAATTCGTAGGGCCGGCTTGGGATCTTCCTTCTGTATGAAAATAACCATCTTTTCTGCATCGACATATTCCTGAAGGTGGCCAGTAGTGACCATCTCCTCAAAGAAATCCTTGTAGGCTCGGCAGTTAGTTGTCAGGTGGCTCTTCTCCATGTACGAGCACCTAAATTTGTCATTTCCCCCTCTGACGGCCCCCAATCACTTCTCCAGCCACTTGAAGAATGACTTCTTTTCGATTTTGCGAAGGAGCATGAACGTCGTCTGCCTGAAGACGGTGGTGTGGGCCACGAATTCCTACGGCTTGTACATTCGGGGCTCCCCAGGCTAGACAGTATTGGTCTCTTTCCTTCTGACCACACTGTTATCTTAGGAATCGTGGCCGGAGCACTGCTCGGCCTTGCTCCTTTCCTCCTTAGCCTCTTTGAGTTTTGTGTGGAGCTCAATCCTGGCCATGCGCTCATTCATGGTGGCCAGAGGGAATAACATCAAATCTTCGAACTCTCGGCTGGAATGGTCCAGGTCGAGCTTGAATGACATCACTGCGATTTGTTGATTGCAGTCTTCAATTTCGTTGTAGAGGGATCCGCTTCTATTCCCCGGCTAGTAACAAGATAGCCGAGGAACTTGCCGGATCCTACACCGAAGGCATATTTTTCGGCATTGAGACGGAGGCCATGCCTTTTCAGAATTTCAAAGACCTCTGAGAGGTACCAGATGTGGTCGTTTGCCCATTTGCTTTTGATGACCATGTCATCGATGTAGGCTTCCATCATGTCTCTGATCTTCCAGGAGAACATCCGAGAAACCATCCGCTGATAAGTGGCTCCGGCATTCTTAAGGCCGAAGGGCATAACTTTGTAGCAGTACACCCCCTTGGGGGTGATGAAGGCTGTCTTCTTCATGTCCTCCTTGGCCATCGAAATCTAGTGATAGCCCCTGTAGGCATCCATAAAGCTGAGCTTTTGGTGTCCGACGGTCGCGTTGACCAACTAATCGATCCTGTCCAAAAGGAAGCAGTCCTTCGGGCAGGCGTCATTAAGGTTGGTATAGTCGACACAGACTCACCATTTGCCGGACTTCTTCTTGACGACCACTGTGTTTGCCAACCAGGTGAGATACTGGACTTCTCGAATGGCATTTGCTTCTTACAGCCGGTCCACTTCTTCCACGACTGCCTGAGTATGTGTCGAAGAGGAGCGTCGAGGCCTTTGGATGACGGGGTGCTAGGAGGGATCAATGTTTAGATGATGACAGATGAACGATGGGTCCACTCCGGGCATCTCGTATGGAGTCCAGGCGAAGACCTCGATGTTAGCCTTCAAAAATTTCACCATCTCCTCTTGGTCCGTCGAAGGAAGTGAGGATCCGATGAGAAATGACCGGCTGCCGTCTTCATTGATCGGTACGGTGATAAGCTCCTCGATGCCTTATCGGCTGCCAGAGCACCAACATCTTTGAGAACTGGGGCATTTGGGACTTCCACCCATTGGACCTGCTTTATTTCTTTATTTTCCCGGACAGCTAATATATAGCACTGCTTTGAGGCTGCCTGGTCGCCGAAGATATCCTCCTATTGTCCGGAGGTACCGATGAACTGGACATTTTGGTGGTAAGTGGAAGCGATTGCCTACATGGAATGGATCCAGGTCTGGCCAAGGATGGCGTTTTATGGACTTGGAACATCGACTACAATGAATTCCATGTTGACTATTCTAGACCCTGCCCAGACTGGGAGGGTGATTTTGCTGAGGGGCCAGACAGGAGCTCCGTTAAATCCGACGAGTGGGATATCGACAGACTGCATATCATCAGCAGAAAGTTTGAGGGCTTGAAATAATAAAAAGTACATTACATAAGCAGAGCTTCCACGATCAATAAGAATGCACCGGACGTTGGCTAGACCGATGCATAGAGTGACGACCAAGGCATCATTGTGCAGCAGCTGGACTCGCTCAAGATCCTTCTCCGTGAAGGTGATAGACCACCCTGACTGCTCGGAAGGATGCTTTCGCTTAAGGACAGAACCGACCATGAGCACTTGCTTTGCAGTAGATGCCTGGTAAATTTCTAACCAGAGGCAAGCGACAACTTCCTTATTGAAGGGGCCATGGATAACATTGATCATTGGTACGTCTTCCTTCGGCTGGGGGGATGTCCGGTCTTTTGCACCAGCTCCTGAGTTCTCTGGTGGTCGATCCACTGGGCTAGGTGGCCCTACTACACTAGAAGCTCTAAGTACGACTAGAAGGGTTTGTACCCGATCGTGAAATGTCCCTGCTCCTTATGATAAGTACAGTGGATCCGCTTGTCTTTCATTTTGGAAGCCGGCCCGAGCTTGTGATTCGGCTAGGCAAAGAAGGGTTTATTCTCAATATGCTTTAACACCGCATAGATGGGCTCGGTGAATACGGTGGTTTCAGCAGTAAACTCGTGAGGTCTGGGAGCCTTTAGGCCCCTCTTTCTGCCAGCTTTGACAATGTTTACCTGTCTCCAATCTCCTACCGGCAATGGTGTTTGAGAGTGTTGCTCTAGGCGCTAAGCTGCCCGTTCAGCGAGAAGATCCTCCAATTGACAGAATTTCTCCACTCGGAGCATGAGGTCGTCCATGTCCTCTGACGGGTGGAGAGTGAGATCAGCGAAGATTCGGCTAGTACTATCCAGACCATTTTTAAAGGAAGAAGCAGCCACCATCTAGTCACAACCCTAGATTTCATTGAAGAGTTCGCAGTATCTCTCGGCGTACTACCAGAGGCTCTCGTCCAGATGCTTCTTGAGGTTGATCAAGGCGTCGACCTGCTTTGTTTGCTTACTATTGGTGACAAATCTGGCCATGAAGGCTCATTCAAGGTCCCGGTAGCATGAAATGCTACGTTAAGGGAGCTTGTTGAACCATAGGAAGTCCAGAGTTCCAAGGCTGGTGGGAAATACCTTGCACATGATGGCGTCATCGGTGGAGTAAAGGGAGATGATCTGCCTGAAGTGTATGAGGTGGGTGTAGGCATCCATCTTTGGGTTATACTTGGTGAACATTAGCAGATTGAATCCCGGAGGAAGAGTCACCAACTCAATCTATGGGATGAAGGGAGAGAGGCTGAGTTGCCGGAGCCTAGCATCGACGGACGCGTTCTGTTGGACAACCCTCTTTTCTAGGCTGGGGGCCATCTGACTCCAACGGTAAATGAGGTGGTCCCTGAGGTCTCTGGGGGGAGGGGAATCATGATTTCTACGATGCCTTCTCTTATGACCGGAGGGACCATTTGCTCCATGATGCCTTCTAGAGCATTGGCAATCCCCCTGGCGGCTGCAGCTGCGATCTTCTTTTGAAATTCCCCTAGGCTAGGCTTATGGCAAAGTAGCCTTGACAAGGACTAAGTTCCCGTCGTCCAGGAGGTATAGAGTCTCGCGGGATCTTCCAGAGCAAGAGCTTGATACAGTGCTGGTTGATGGACAATACCTAGAGGTCCAGGCATGACGGCCTCCCAACTAGTGCTCACGGATGGGGGATTGGCGGACCACCTTTCCCTTGTCCGAGCGACCGTGATCGTTCTACCTTTCCCGTCGCTCTAAGTCCAACTGCCTACTGGTATGCTGAGATTCAGTGTGCTGTGCATCCTCAGGAAGGACCAGAGGGTAGTTTAGTGTACCACTGGCAAGCCTGTCCAGCTGGTCCTTAAGAAAAGCGATCTCTGAATCCTTCTGTCGGAGCTGCTCGTCGGGATTCTGTGAAACGGACCCCAGTAAGGCTGAAGGAGGGTCCTGATAAGCATTGACCATCAGAGGTGAAATGAGGGGTATCCGACGGGGATGGACATCACGGGAGTCATCGGCGGCCATCGAGGATGAGAGAAGCACTGAAGAGAGAGATGGATTGACGGTCACCTGAGTGTGAGAACAAAGTTCCCCAGCAGAGTCGCCAATTGTGGTGACTAGAATTCGAAGAGCTCTTTAAATCCTCTATGCTTTATCCGGATAGCTGAGCGGGTCGCCTATAAGAAAAGAGGGTAACACTTGCTTGGCTCCTGCAAGACAAAAGTCAGTGCCCACCGGTTAGCAATGACCGAGAGGGGCCTCCGATGGCTAAGTCAGTAATGGTTGGAGAGCAAAGTAGAGAGAGAAAGTGCAAAGAGCCAAATCAAGATCAGATCAGATCCCGAGAATAGTACCTTCACCGGGTATTTATAGCCCAACTTGACTGGCGCAAAAAAGTGGGAGCGCACGTTGCACATGGGGGGGATTCTGGTGCTGACGTCAGTCCTAGTGTGCTGTTGGGCCACTGGTCCGACCCAGGCCACATCAACTGCTGTACGGATAGCCCCTGTGTACCGCTCTACCGGAGGTCATTGTTCCCTGTCGCTGCCGATGATGGACCCCTCCGTTATTAGAGTGTCCGTCGGTGGAAGTTGTCCCTTTTCCCAGTGGGGAGTGGGAACGCAGGGCTTCCTTGACGTCTGGATTGAGATGTCGGAGGTTGAAGGAGACCGCATGGCCGTCCCGGCTTGGCTCCTTCGGGTGTCCAGGGAGATTGCTTTGGTTGTTAAAGGGCACCTGATGAACTGCCGATTCTGTTCTTCAATCGCAATGCTATGCCAGAGGTCCGTGAGGTCGATGGCCCTGAATTGCTCTGCAATATATGAATAGGCTCCGGATTGGTCAACTTATCCGACCGAGAGGGTCTGGCCCGAGAATAGTGAGGTCCGGCTACCACATGTGGCGAGAGTTAAGGTTTGATTTTGATTGTGGTGTGAGCTCATGGAAGATAAGTTGAGTTATAGTTGATCCTTTCGCGTCATCTCCGTAGTGCGGTGCTGTGGTCGCATGCCCCTCTTGGCATATCGGCTCTCTCCTTGTTCAATTTTTGTTGGATCGGTGAGTAGGAACCATCATTTGGTTACTTATTATCTCTTCTACTCTCTTGGATCCATGTGCATGATCGATGGTCTGTACCATCCTTGTTGGCGATGTTGTCGGAATACGCTCGTGCCTTATCCTAGTCGTCGCTAGGATTTCCTTGTTGGCAATTGTGGAAGTAGTGCATTGTTCGGTACACCTTCTTGCTCCTCATTTCCTACTCTTGATGTTGTGATTGTATTTTGACGTATTCCTATCGATTGTTCATGGTACATCTATAGTCGTGGAACTTGTTGAAGTGGCAGTGCATTGTCGTCTCGCGCACAGAAATTATCTACTTCGTAGAGTTTGTTTTAGGATATCACATTCTTGTCGCGCACTCTTGTATTTTGGGTTACCATCTTGCATACGTTCTTTGTTCGCCGTGTCTTAGTGCGAATCCGGGTTGTTATCGTATCCCTTTGCGCCGTGCCCGTTTGTATTTGGGCACTTCCGTTCTGCGATATTGTCTTTTGTTGGAGCTTTGCTTGAGAGTGTGTTATAGGATTGGCTTGTGGTTGGTGTGATCAGTGAGATGAAGTCACTTTTGCATTGTGCAGCTGTGTTGCGAGTGTTGGGATAGACTATGTGTCTCTTTGGAGTCGATTGCACCGACTAGGCTTGAGGTGATGTTTGTCATGACCGAGTGTGTGTAGTCCGTGTCATGTGGTGTAGGACTGACCATGAAGGATTGTTTTTAGAAAGTGACTGTCCAGCGCATCTCAAATCAAGCTTTTTAGTCATTCTGGTACCACACTAGGTTGAGTGCGGGTTAGCATATGAGCTTTTGGTGTTTGGTTCTATTTTCCAGTGGCGTTGTAGTTGTTTGGTGTGATTCGGGTAGTATAGTATTGGTGACCTTCCCTCTATGTTTGCCTCGTTCTCTGATTCTCGCTCGTAATAGTTGGAGAAGTGATAGTTGTCGTAAGCTGATCTAGTGGTAATTTCGTGTATTCGGGGTGATGTTGTCACCATCCTGGCGGTTGTCAAACTGAAATCCCTTGTCTCTTATCAACTCGTTATTTGTCATTCGGATTAGTGGAGTTGTGCGATGCTTGGTCATCAACTTAAATTTGTTCTAATGGAACCATGAAATTTCTTTTTTTATCGGTGTGCGGCTTTGTTCACTTTTTCCAAGCTTTGCTTTGAGTTCAAAAAAAAGGGAAATTCCTACCTTCTTATTTTTTTGGGGGGAAAGGGTATCACGGAGTCTCCGTATCGCATTCCCGTGTCGGTATCTTATCCTCATATCCATATTGTATCCTTGGCGTGTCCTTTATGTGTTGGCATATCCTCGGTGTGTCCTTGGCGTGTCAGCGTGTCCTAGACATATCCCTCGCGTGTCAGCATGTCTTCTCCATATCCTTGATGGGTTGGGCCGTTTGTGTCCTTTCGGCTTGTCCGTATCGCCTTGTTACATGTTCTTGAATCATGTGTGCGACTTCCTTACAATGTTCTTGCGGTGTCTTACTCTTTACTAAAAAATCCTCGTTCTTTGTAATCGGACGATGTCGAATTTGCATGTTTCTGGTTTTTGCATGGCGTCCTTTGCGTTAAGAGAAGTTCTTATAGTTTCGGCATGTGGTGCTCTTACGATGGTTCGGTAGTATATTGGTTTGCAATCATCGTTGCATGTCCGTCTTGCGGGTTTGCTTTCAGTTGAGAAGTTCCTTCGACGTTGCCGGTCCTCGATGTGAATCCATCCATGTTTTGAGTATCTTGGGTGTTATCCCTGTCATTGGTGTTGTATCTCCATCCCTTAACCTTAGAAATTTCAAGGATGAAATTTTTGTAAGGTGGGTAGTTTGTAACACTCCGGAAAATTTGATTATTTTCCATCCGTTGCCGATACCTTAAATTCTAGTGTCGTTGAGGTTGCAAGGATGTGTAAGGCCCCAAAGATTATATTCAAGTCATCTCGAATGAAGTTGTAACGATGGGGACCTTCGACGCGAGACTCGCGCGATAACGACACGTTCAGTTAAATCCTAAAATTGTTTGTTAGTTGTCGAATTTGTTTGAGAAGCTTAAGGAAGGTTGGGTAATGATCTTGGTGTGTCACTTCAGTATCTAGAACATTTGGGAAGTGTTCGTGTTGGCATCAGAGTGATTCGGGAGTTTTTGGGTGCAGCTTCAAGAGGCTCGTCCGGACGAGGATGGTGTGCCATCCGAACGAGGGGATGAGATTGCGTGGGTAAGCTGCTAGTGCCTCGTCCTGATAAAAAATGGGTCCCGTCCAGACCAAGAAGGGAGCTCATCCGCACAAAGGATTTCCCGTCCGGATGAAGACGCAGAAGTTTGCGAATTAAACATGGGAAAACCCTATTTTGTGTTCTAAAACTCATTCCCTATCTTTCTCCCTCCGATTTTCTCTCAACCCTACCCCTATTCTCCCCCTTCTCTCCTCCCAAACAACCAAACCACTTGGATTCAAGCAAAACCCTCTTCACTAACGTCGATCTACGCCTCTCCCTCTACGTGGTAGTGGCCATGGATCATCCTCAATCGGTAAGTCTTTTTATTCCTCTCAAAACCCTACATTGTAACCTCTCTCCTTGTTTCATGGATTGTTGGTAGTTGTTGTGGGTTTTGGTCTTAGTGAATGTCTTAGAGCATTGCAAGGGCTTCATGGCGGCGAGTTTGGTTCGTGGCATGTTGGGCATTTTCCGGTGAGGTAGTCACCGGAGCTCCAACCAAGGTAGAGTTTTTCTATCCCTCTCGTTTGTAATGTTGGTCTTCTCCCTTCCCCCTTGCGAACTTGTTAAATTCCATCGATTTACTCACCTTTGCGAAATTCATGTTTATGGGTCGATACACTTGTCAATCGGTTAATTACACATGTGGTCTAGGGTCTCTACGAACTCCCTAGGAAGTGAATTAATCGATTTTACACTCGATTGTGAAAACCCCCGAATTTGATGAAACCCAAACTTTTGATCTCTAAATTCATTCGGGGCTTTTACTTGATTTTGATGGAAATAAGAAATTGGTGAGTCAATATTGTGTATCGACACGTTTGTAATGAAATTTGATTATGTGGGTTACACCAAATGATTTTTGGAATGAATCGGATTATGGGTCTAGACGTTGACTAGGATGGTGTTTGCCTTAAATCTCGCGGAATGAAAGAATTAACATTTAGGCCGTTGGGCCTTACTTTATACGAGGAATCAAATGTGGAATGAAAATTTAGTTGGCTATTATATCGGGTTGTGGTACCTTGGGTGGCTAATGCGAGCACTCACGACATTGCGCAATGGGGGTTTGACTGGGCCCTCCCGACGAGTCGGAGAATCACTAGGAATTATACGTTTAGTGGTTGACGAGCTTCTAATACGGAATTAGCCGAAAACCCTTATATTGTTTGATGATTGCCCTTACTCAATAAGGTGCGGAATTGACATATGAAGTGAACCTTGGAAATGAAAGGAATGGTGACACAAGTAACATACGTTTAAAAAAATGGAACTTAGTTGTTTATATTGTGTAGGATGTGGTACTTGGACACTTTTTCCCTATGCCTTGTTTAGGCCGTACTTTGGAAAATGTGGTTGGACACCTTTGAGTTCTTTGAAAAGAAAACCATGGTTTACCTCTTTTAAAGCGTTGAGATCCATAGCATTGCATCACTTACATTCCTTGTATTGTCACACACTTGCACCCCAATCTTATAGACGTTTGGAGATAGATTTTCTCTACCAGGCAGTGGTGCTTGACCCTCTACTTTTGTAGGATTTGTTCCCTTGCTTGGGGTAGCTACTGGATCCTTTACAGGACTTGAAGCTAGACCGGACAATAGTTGTCATGTTGTTTGCATTTTATTTACTGTACATCTTTTATCTTCTTGAGGCCGTCTCATAGACAATTATCCTATAAAATCCTATTTTTGCCCTTTGTTTTTAGTTGATGCACTGTTGTAGAGGGTTATGTTATAAAGCCCTATTCACATCATTTAATATTTATTTCATTTCAGTGCAGGTCATTCATTGTAATAATCGTATGGATGAGTAGTGTGGTGTGGATGTTAGTTGTTTTACCTTTTGTGTTGATACTCTTTACCCCATTAACACCTCTCAAAAAATGATTTCAAATTTTGGGAGTGTTACATCACCCCATGGAACAGCAGCCCCATTCTTCCATATATGTCTGGACTCGCAGCCTCAGAATTCCATATATGATTGGACCACAGTGTAATATCAACATGTCACCGAACCACAGTCCGACTTCAACATGTAAAAGGGGCATCCCCCGTACCGTATAGGTACAAGATCACCATCCTCTATTCCTCATATACATATAATATAAATCACTTTCAAAAGCTCTTTCATAAAATATGCCTATAGACTATAGTTTACTCAAAACTTCTTTCTCAAGACATTTCTTCCAAACCCTTGCCATACATAAAAATTCTCTCAAAACATGCACATGCTAAACATATGCAACATGCCATGCAACTTCCCATGAATTTTGTACAAGTACTATAAAATAAAAGTGCACAGGCATCTAAAGATCGAGATGCTACATCCCTACACTCACCAATACCGCTAATCAAGCTTTCTCCTTGCCTTTGTTCAAGGCATCAAGATTCTCTATGAGATTTCCTATTAAAAACAACTAGCAAATTTCAGTCTGCAATTTATAGAAATTGAACAAGGAATATAGAAAGATATATGATAGACAAGCTAAATCACTTGTTTAGTATGTCTATTTTGTCTCTTTTAGATATACTTTACGATCTTTTTAACCAATCTTTGTACATATTTGCACTTAATGGTATTTTTGTAGATTTTTATTCGTTTACAGATTTTTAGCACTTTATTCCACTAGTTTGAGCCATTTTAGAAACTCGAAAACTTGAGGAGAACAACATTTGGAGGTCTATGATGAAAGACGGGACATCGGGAGAAGAGAAGAAACTCATTTGGAAGTGACAAGTGCAGCAACCGTAACCGGTTAGGACAATTCAGGCGTAACCGGTTACACTCAGCCAAAGAATCTACCAGAGGAAAGACTGCAGAAACTGAGCATAGCGTAACCGGTTAGAACAATTCAGGCGTAACCGGTTACACTCGTCCAAAGAAGACACCAAGGGAAAGACTGCAGAAGCCGAGCATAGCATAACCAGTTAAAGATCATGGCGTAATCGGTTACGCCCATCTGAAGAAGACTAAAAGGAAACCCAACCGTAACCGGTTAAGACCTTTTTAAGCGTAACCGGTTATGCTCATCGGACACAGGCGGTTCATTTAAGTTTTATTTGACTGCTAATGACCTTTTTACCCTTCATTAAGGGTAGTAAATGGGCCAGAACGTGTTTGAAGTATATATATGTGAGGATTAAGTACCTAAAACATACTTTTGATACTCTTGGATTAGAATTAACCCTAGGGAAGGAGGCTACCATTGTTCTTGGAAAGATTGAAGGTTTTGGAGGCTTTTGGCACTTGTGTTCTCTTTGGATCTCTTGTAACTTGGATTTCTCTTTGGTAAGAACTCATTGGATTTTGGTTTTATTGGTTGAAGTTTATATGAAAGTATTTGTTTTCAATTTTCTCAAACTTTTCTCTAATGGATTGTAAGGATTCTTGTTCAATGCATGTTT
>NMUG010002641.1:0-15727 GCA_002855965.1 Monotropa hypopitys
AAGTAGGGGATACAATGAGATATAGATTGAACCAAAAACCCAAGAAATTTAAAGGTATACACAACTCATACAACAAATTTCAGGGAACACATGCTTTCATCAAGAAATTTAGAGGGGAAAGCAAGAATACCAAAATAGAAAACCATAGGGATAGAAAACTCTACCGTTATGAAGAACCCTTGAACCCTTGGTGAGGGTTTGTTCCCCAAATGAACGATCCATGACCATGATTGCATAGAGGATGAACGTGTAATCAACATTTGTGAAGGGAATTTGGCTCCATGAGGTCTAGGTTGGGAGAGAGAGGAGAGAAGTGGGTGGGAATAGACAGAGAGTGAGTGAGTTTCGAACTGAGAGAGAGGAGAGAGAGAGAGTGTGTGGCTGCTCAGGTTGTATATTTGTAAGTGTAAAAATGTAGGGTTAGGTTAAAACGAGCTTATATATCATCCCAAAATCGAGTCCCCGGAATACCCTTACTAGGCTGTATATCGATATACACATTGTGTATATCGATATGCACAAAGCGTAGGAAATGGTCAGAGAACTTTTCATTTCGATACACACTTCAAGATGTATATCGAAATATAAAGGTATGCGGTTGGGTGAACAATCTGTATATTGATATACACCCAATAGTGTATATCGAAATACAACAAGAAGGGAGGGAGGCAGAACACTTATCATTTTGATATACACCCTTGGTGTATATTGAAATACAGAAGGGGAGGAGACAACCAGAACACTCCTATTTCGATATACACCTAATGGGTGTATATCCAAATGTAGTGAAAGAAGGGAGAGACAGTGGGATGCCATATCGAAATAAGAAAAGGGGGGAAAGGGACCCCCATATCGAAATGTAACTTAGTTGGGCATATAAAATGCCTTGCATTTCGATATGCAACAAGACCAAGGAAGTCTACATATCAAAATGCAGGGTTTATGGATGGGGAGGGGGCAGTCAATATATCGAAATAGAGAGGGAGAAGGGGAGGCCACCTATATCGAAATGAGGCTTGCTAGATGAACATGGAAAGGTCCTGGACATCAATTTGTACCCCCGAACACTCTTTCGAACCTTTCAAACACCTCTTAGTCCACAGATAGGTCTCGGGGAGACCTTAAATTTAATAAATTCGAGATTCGAATCAAAGGATTTATGGAAAACTCATAAATTACCCAGAATTTATAAGAAAAAAGGTTTTAAATTTTTTGGAGTATGACAGGTGATCTGCTGGATGGCTTGCTTTCCAGTCTCTTGGGCCGTTTCCGGCCTTTGAGCTGCTTATTAAGTCATGTTCTCATGTCCTTTAGGTTGGCTAGAATGGAGTTTACCGGATCTGAATTCAATGGTTTCTACGTGCATTCTCCCTACGCAGGAACCCTGGGACGGAGCTGATTCCTGAGGTCTTGCATATGGAATACTGAGTGCTGCTATCGTGCATCCACTGCTTGGATATTCGTTCTTCTCTGGTGCTCGGTGGGCTGAGGGGGATCCCGAGCGGCCCTCTGCCTCTCCCGGCGATGCGGTGGGTCCCTCTTTACCCCAACATCTTGTTGTTGGTTTCTCCCTATGCCTTCTGGTGCTGCCATATGGTTTCCGGAAAGGCATAGGTGGACGTTGCGAGCCTGGCTCATCTGGAGAGCCTCTGAATGTTGCTGCTGATGGCTAGCTGGCCCTTGCTTCTCCTGGGGCTGTTTGGACATCCTTGACACCTCCTTTTCTAGGTACCGAATCACTTGGCTCTGTGACCTGATGATTTCCTCCAAGTCCTCGTCTCTGATTGACTAGGACTTGGGTGGTGATTGGGAGTATCGTGAGCGAGACCTGTTGTCTCCTTCTTGAGAGTACTCCATCTCAGTGTCTTGATAGCCCTGGTCTTCTGGGACGTCATCTTGGGTCCTTAGTGGGTCCCCAGTGCCTCTAGTAAGGACTATGGAGGTCCCTTCTAGACTGGGAACGCCTTTACGATTACCAAAGATGCGTGACTGGGTGTTAATATTTTCTTTGGCACCGGAGGAGGATCAGAAAGTGTGGCTACTGATCGACTCCCCTTTCCGGTCTCCTTCCCGACGATGCTGGGGGTTTCCTTTCCATGCTTTGTCATCTTTCATCCGGCTCTGAGCTTTAGCTTGCGTTTCTTGCTTTCGTGGGTGGATTTCCCACAGACAGTGCCAATTGTGTGAAGGGGGAAATACTCTAGTACTACCCTTGCCGGTAAACAACTGTTAGCTGGATCTTCTTACTTATCTGGACACCTTGCTAAATCACTCCTACTCTTTCCGGGCCCTGCGCTCACAGAAAACTGTTAGAGGACCTCCCGCCTCTAACGACCGAAAGGCTCTCTGATGGCGAAGTTAGTCCTGAATCGAAGAAGCTGAGAGTAAACACAAGGAGAGTTCTGAGAGCAAAATGTTATGTACCCTTCACCGGTGGTTGAACTCGTGCTTATATACCTGCCTTCCAGGATTCCAGCTTCTCGCTGAAAATCGAGGTCTATATATGGGACTCCTCGTCCCTTTTCCTTGATTCTGTTGCAGTCTGACAGTCGTCTGACCACATTCTCCGAAAAGAGAGAATATTGGCATGCCTTTTCATTGTCCTGGGAACTCTGAATATTTCTTCAAGGGTGGTGGCCTGACACGTGTGCCATCCACCATCCATTATCTGATTGACACCTGGATACCCTGTCTGCCACCTCTTCCCGCACTGTGCTAATGGTCGCCGCACTGGTGGATGTCGGTTACACAAGGTCCGACCTAATCCACACAACGTGCATTGCTTGTGCACGTGTCCAGCTGTACCATACCTGGTCCGGCACGCGCTGTTCCGCATGACTGATCTCCACACTGTAAGGCTGTTAGCCGCACTAGGCTAACCTTGATCCGCACATCAGAGGAACTAGGTAGGACAAGTGACTAGTTGTATCTGCTGCAATCCATCCCACGCATTCCTGAACAGCTGACTGCCTGACCACCAGGATGTTGGCCGCACATGGGCAACCTAATCCGTAGCGCAGATAGCCGTTGGACACATGGTTGACTATATCGATTGAGATCTAGTACTTCCCAGATGTCACGCCGCACAGGACGAACCTAATCCGCAGTGCGAGATTGCTGATGATGTGGACAACTGGTGCCGTGATGCGGTCTTTGTCCGAGAAAATATGGATATTCTCTTGACAGGTGACCAATCCGGATTTACCCCACCACTTGAGTAAGTTGTGGGTGGAGAGATGTTATTTTGTGAGGACTTACTCAACTCTCCCTTTCATGGTACAAGAACAACATGAACACTATAGTTCTGTCTCTTGCCCCTAAATTCGCAAAACTGCACTTTAATAGTGCGCCAGGATAAACCACAGCTCCAAGATAGTGCAGTTGGGACAATTGCAAATTATTGGTACGACCTTCAGGATTTGGACCTCCGTAAGTGTCACGATCCAATCCTAAAAGGGTCCATGACCGGCCAACGAGCAAGCTCGCAAAGGCCTACTATTAATGAGTTTAGGGATTTCAACAAAAATAAAGCGGAAGCGCTGAACAAAACCCAGTGGGTGTAAATTCCATTAATGATCTCCAAAATAATACATAAAAAAGGAGGCTTATAGACTACCTCAACAACAGGGATACATCAAAGAGAGTCAATAATAAAGCGAGAATGCAATAAAAGGTTAAGCTCCAAGCTAATCTTCATTCGTACCTGAAAAAGGTTTTAGAAAAACGCATAAGCTAAGAGCTAAAGTGAATCACAATATATCAAGGCTACAAGTTTCCATGGATAACAATATGTTATCGAAAATATCATTCCTTCCTTTGAACATAATATGGGGGGCTTAATAGCCCAAAAACCTGTATCTGTATGTGTATTTCCAAGCCAAGCCTATGGCATTCTCAACGTCTTTCAGCATATAGCTTGCTTTTGTTTGTATATTCATTTCCATATTCGTTTGATATTCCGACATGACTTTTATCATGCTGCTATTCATGGTTACCAGTAATCCCTGGGGAGCTACCCCAGATAGCATAAAATGCAGAGTCGTGATATCACTGCGATCAATCTGGCTATTGATCCCTTATTTCCCCCTCCTCGCCGGTTTCTGACTCCGCCCCCGGCGGCGAGCTACCGTGTCACCGTTCATGCCGTTCAATCATAAAATCTTTCTTGTTTGCCGATCCATGGAAATAGAAAAGAGTATATGCTATTTTCTTTGTGTGAAGAGTCAACATAATAGAGTGAATGCTCAATAGCATGAAAATACATTCTCAAATGATTAGCATGTTTAATAAAGTTGTACGAGTAAACAAGATATACAGTGATTCGCCTTAATTCTTGGAATGATCTTCCACTAACTTTAAATCCTCAAATCTGCCAAAAGATGACCTAAAAACATCATTTCTGAGCTTTAACATGATTCATTACTTAACATTGTTCTGCCGAGTTGGGCTACCAGACATGCTTGGCCGAACTGCCACTGGTTGGTCAAGCCGAGCTCCTGGCCGAAGGCCTTTTGGCTGAACAAGTCTTCTGTCTGGAGGACAGTGACCGACTGGCCTAGTTCGGGAATTAAGCAATGGTTGGTCTGGGGTCATTCTGGACCGAAGGTCCTTACTGCCGAGCTCAGTGTTCTGACTTTAAACATTTTCATTTGGTTTGCCAAACAGTCGAGCAGAGGGCTGCCGGGCTAAGGGTTGGCCGGGCAGAGCTCTGTCGAGCTGGCAGAGTGCTGGGCTGAACGTGTGCCGAGCTAAAGACTCCTGCCGAGCTAAGAGCTAGCCGAGCAGAGAGACTGCCGAACAGCCAGAAGGGCAGTTGGTTGAGGCAGTGCGAGGATTTGAGTGTTCGGGCTAACGACTGGTTAAAATGAGTTAATAAACCAGATTAATGGAATAGTTTCCAACCAAGCTGAGGTTCAACCGAGCTAAAATGGTCGGTTCTCATACTGCCGAGCAGTGAGAAATACTACTGCCGAATACTGGCAGTTCGGGAACAATTGTTTTGGGTGTTCTGGCTAGTCGAAAGTGTTGATAAGGGGAATACAAGTTTATTGGATTAATTGTCCGAATAACATAATACACGACCGAGTTGAACTATGCAAGCATAGGGAGTGGCGGACCGTCCATTCTGCCGAGTCGTGGTGCTCCGGCATATGGGAGGTCGGCGGTGCATGATAAGGAATAAGTAAGGTACTGTGGTGGTCCGGGCTAGCGTGCCGAGCTGAGGTAAGGTTCAGCCGGAGAGTCCAAAGAGAAACCAGACTTGTTTGGCTTAGTGCCGAACTGAATTATTAAGGTTGAGAGCTCCGGCAGAGCTAAGGGTCCTCTGCTGAACTGACCTGAGTGCGGCTAAGTCCTTCAGTGGGCTTGCCGAACAGAACATAAGACCGAATAATGAACCCAAAGGCTTTAGAGTATACCTGGGTAAAGCTCCTGATCCGGAAAGGGTCTGGCCGAGCTGAGGTTAGTCCGGGGGTGCTGGTCCGGACAGAGGTGGAACAGTGGTCCGAAGGCGTGGAGAACTGTTGAAGGGTTGAGGTTGTTTGGGTAAGGCTTAGCCGAACAGATATGCCGAATGGCTAAGTGCTTCGGGGACGGTTCTTTCTCTCTCTAGAATAAGTGCTTGGGAGGAATTTTTGGTGTGGGACTTGAATGCTTGGGATTGGAATGCTTATATAGGGGTCCGAATGATTTGAGGGGTATTTGGGATCATTAATTATTGATTGGACCCTTCCTTAGTCCTGCCGAACTGGGCAAGGAATTGTCCCATCTGGGTTAGGTCTGAGCACCTGACCTGACAGCCTGCAACCTGCGACTGTGTTGTCCCATCATGTCAGGCGGCGGGATTAGTCCGGACGGGACGTGCGGCAGAGCTGCCGCGCAGCCGGTTTGCTGTGCGGGTCCAGGCTGGGCAGGTCAGCTGGGCCGACCCGGCCCGACCTGGCCTAGAGGTTCGGACTGGGCTGCTCCGGACAGCTTTGGGCTAGTCTCTCCTTGGGCCTTTCTAACACCTTTGGTTCTTTTAACTCTTTTTCTTCATTTACTTGTGCTCTTAGCCTAATTTAACCTTATTTATCAAATTCAAACTTTATTTAGCTTTGAATAAAACCGCTAAAATAAAATAAATTTTCTTAAACTTATTTATTTGGGTCGGGGCCTCACATCCTCCCTACCTTAAGAAGTTTGGTCCCTCAAACTTAAATGATTGCGTAAGGATGTAAGGATAAGATTATACCTTAGTCGAATAGTTGCGGATATTTTAGACGCGTGTCGTTCTCCTTCTCCCATGTGGCTTCGCTTCCCGACTGGTTCTCCCACCAGACCTTGACGAGCGGAATGACTTTGTTTCTGAGCCGATTCTCCTTCCGGTCCATGATTCGGACGGATCTCTCCTCGTATGCCAAATTCTTCTCGATCTCGATGGTAGGTTGAACTAGAATATGCGAGGGGTCAGATATATACTTCTGAAGCATCGAGATATGAAATATGTCGTGAACATTAGCCAACTCTAGAGTTGTGCTAATCGGTAGGCGACTGGTCCGATCCTCTCAAGGATCTCGAAAGGTCCGATGTAGCGGGGGTTGAGATTTCCTCTCTTTCCAAATCTGATGATGCCCTTCATGGGTGAGACTTTCAAGAATACTTTGTCTCCTTCCTGGAACTCTACTTCCCTTCACCTTGCATCTGCGTAGCTCTTCTGTCGGTCTTGGGCTATCTTCAGCTTGTCCTGAATAAGTTTGATCTTCTCGGTGGTTTCTTGCACAATCTCTGGTCCTGTGGGCGCTTCTTTTCCAACTTCTATCCAATATGCTGGCGATCTACACCTTCTACCGTACAATGCTTCGAATGGTGACATCTAAATGCTTGCCTGGTAACTGTTATTGTAGTCGAATTCTGCCAATGGTAGGTGCTCTTCCTAGCTTCTCTGAAATTCCAAAGTGCATGCTCGAAGAAGGTCTTCCAATGTCTGAATCGTCCTTTCTGATTGGCCGTCGGTTTGGGGATGAAAGGCGGTGCTGAAGTTCAATGCTGTCCCCATCGCTTTCTGTAGGGATTTCCAAAATTTAGACACAAAACGAGGGTCTCTATCAGATGTGATTGAAATAGGCGTACCGTGCAGTCGGATGATCTCTCGTAGATAGGTCGCTGCCATTTGATCCATCGAATACGTGTTCTTGATCGGAATGAAGTGAGCTGACTTGGTGAGGCGATCGACTATTACCCATATCGCATTGTTGCCTTTGACGGTTCGGGGAAATCCTACGACGTAGTCCATTATGATATCTTCCCATTTCCACTTCGAGATTGGCAGAGGTTGAAGTAGTCCTGCTGGCTTCTAACGTAGTGCTTTGACTTGCTGACACTTGAGGCATCGATCGATGTAGTTGGCTATATCATGCTTCATGCTCATCCACCAGTACGACTTCTTGAGGTCTTGGTACATCTTCGATCTTCCGGGGTGAATTACAAATCTTGACTTGTGCCCTTCGTTCATGATCTTTCGCTTGAGTTCTTATAGGTTGGGTACGCATATTCGGTTTCGAAATTTGAGGAGGCCTTCATGTACGGTGAACTCACTTTCTGGTTGGTCTTTGATGCTATCCTGGATTTTCTACAACTTCGGGTCGTTTGCTTGGAGGGTCTTGATTTCTTCGATGATAGAGGGGTCTGCAATAATTGCTGCGAGACATGCTGGGTAGGGGTGGTCTTCTTTCCTGCTGAGGGCGTCGGCTATAACGTTGGCCTTTCCTGGGTGGTACTGGATGTTGAGGTCGAAATCCTTCATGATCTCTAGCCATCTTCGTTGCCTAAGGTTCAGCTCTTTCTGAGTAAAAACATACTTTAAGCTTTTGTGGTCGGTGAAGACGTCGCAAGTAACTCCGTAAAGGTAGTGGCGCCATATCTTGAGTGCAAAAATTACTGCTGCAAGCTCCAGGTCATGCGTGGAGTAGTTCTTTTCATGAGGCTTCAGTTGTTAGGAGGCGTAAGCAATAACCTTTCTATGCTGCATGAGAATACATCCTAATCCTTTGTGTGAAGCATCGTTGTAGACTGCAAATCCTTCCTCTCCGCTGGGTAACGCAAGCACGGGTGCAATGGTGAGTCTTTTCTTCAGCTCCTGGAAGCATCATTCTCTTTCTTCCGTCTACGCGAATGGTTCCTTCTTGCAGGTAAGCTGGGTCATTGGTGTGTCGATCTTCGAGAAATCCTGGATGAATCGGTGATAGTATCCAGTGAATCCTAAGAAACTTCGAACTTCGGTGACTGATGTTGGTGAAGGCCAATTTGAGATTGCTTCTATCTTCTGTGGGTCCACTGAAATGCCGTATTTGTTGATGATGTGACTAAGGAAGTGAACACTCTTCAGCCAAAATTCGCACTTGCTAAACTTTGCGTATAGTTGTTTCTCCTTCAGGGTTTGCAGAATGATAGATAGGTGCTCTGTATGTTACTCTTCGTCTTTCGAGTAGATGAGGATGTCGTCGATGAACACAATCACGAAATCGTCAAGAAACTTGGCAAAAATACGATTCATCAGGTCCATGAAACCTGTTGGGGCATTGGTTACTCCAAAAGGCATGACTAGGAATTCATAATGACCATAACGAGTGCGGAAAGCGGTCTTCTCAACATCTTCTGGCTTGACTTTGAGCTGGTGATATCCGGAATGTAGATCGATCCTTGAGAATACTTGGGATCCTTGCAGTTAGTCGAATAGATCGTCGATGCGGGGTAATGGATACTTGTTTTTTATGGTGACTTTGTTCAACTCCCGATAATCGATACATAAGCGCATAGTTCCATCATTCTTCTTGACGAACAACACTGGCGCTCCCCATGGTGATGAGCTAGGTCGGATGAAATTCTTCTCGATCAGTTCTTGCAATTGAGTCTTTAATTCTTTCAGTTCTACTGGTGCCATACGGTAGGGGGTTTTGGAAATCGGTTGCGTTGCTGGCATAAGATCGATAGAGAACTCCATCTCTCGATCGATAGGCATCCCTGGTAACTCTTCTGGAAATACTTCAAGATAGTCACGTACTACTGAGATGTCTTCCTTTGAGACATTCTTCGATTGGGTTGAGGTGATTCTACAGAGATACCCTTGGCATCCTTTTCGTAGAAGGCGGCGAGCTTTGGCGACAGATACGAAACATGGCGGTGAAACAACTCCTTCTCCCTTAAGTTCAGACTCCCCACCTTTAGATTCAACAAAGGTGATAGACTTTCCAGCACAGTCGATCTTGGCGTTGGACTTGGACAGCCAGTCCATTCCAATAATAACGTCGAAGTGTGCCATGTCTAGTGGAATAAGATCTATAGATGATAAGGCTCCATTCATGGAAGATTCGCAATTCCTAAGGATCATAGAGCATAAGATGCCTTTACTCATAGGTTGGGCTACACATAGATCGTACCCTAAGGGTTCAGGTTCTTGGGAAATTTTCGTTGAGTGTGAAAGCGAAATGAAAGAATGCGTGGATCCTGAGTCAAATAGTGCATAAGTGGGAATATTATAGATAAAGATTCTACCTGCTACGACTCCTTCTTCGTTGCGAGGGTCTTCGGGGACGAGTGCAAAGGCTCTCCCTTGACGTTGATTGTTGTTGCGATTTCCTTGATGGTTGGCGTTATTCCTTGGTGCTCCGACGGGTACGGTGTTTGCTCCGGTCAGCTTCGGGCAATCTCACTTGAAATGTCCTCTTTGACCGCATCCAAAGCAACAATTCGCACAGCATTCTCTAAAATGTGGCTTCCCGCAAGAGGGGCATAGTGGTACTGGCTTCCTTTCTTTATTTCTTCTCTCTTGGTTCCTTCCGAAATTGGGCTTCTTGGGAAAGTTGGTTCTTCCTTGATTTTGGTTCTGACTCTATCTCTTTCTCTCCTGGTAACGCCGAGACTCGTCCACGTCTTGCTTTACAAGAATTGCTCTGTCCAGCACATCATCAAAGGATGGTAGGAGGAGGGGACGAACGACTCTTCGAATCTCGGGTCTCAACCCATCTTCAAATTTCCGGGCCTTCATCTCATCGGTGGGAATCAAATAAGGGGCATACTCAGCAAGGTTTGTGAACTCTGCTTCATACTCGGCTACGGTGGTGGCTCCTCTTTGCTTTAGATTCTCGAACTCCATTCGCTTAGTGTTCAATATGGCGCGGGGTGCAAACTTTTCCTTGAAAATCTCTAAGAATCTTCTCCAGTTTAAAATAGGCTCTAACGCTCTCTTTAGGTTCCACCAACGGTTAGCTTCTCCTACTAGAATATACGATCCGACATCGACCTTCTGTCATTCCGAACATTGAAGAAGTCGGAAGTTCTTCTCCATCTCTGAGATCCATTCGTTAGCTTCAACGGGATCCATTCCTCCTTTAAATGTCCGGGGCTTCAGTTTCAAGAACTCCTTGACTATGATCATATTCGCAATTGGCTGTGCAGGGTGGATGACTTCTTCTTCCAAGTTAGATGGTGGTGGCTCGACCACTGGTTCCTGATTTTGTATCTGGTTGATGACTTCCTATTGAGCTTGGACTGTCCTAGCCATCATTCTCATCATCTGGCGTAATTCCCCGATCTCGTTGCGATCCTGACCGTTTCCGTTTGCACTGGTGTTCACCATTCTGTTTGCGAAGGAATTTATAGTTAGAAACTAAGGGAAAAGTCTGATCAGTTCATAATGATTTGATTATGGCATAAGAGATAAACTAGAGTTCTAAGTGTGTCCGGGGCACACTACAAAATACATCGGAAATTTTAAGAAAATAAGGCACTACTCGTCATAGCTGGGCCACTCATAAGGTGGGTAAACCCATTCCTCTCGATCTATGTCGACGTCTTCCTCGTCTTCTTCTTCATTTTTGCTCGGGTCCTCCTCGGGGTCATCCTCGGGATTGTTCTCGAAATCGAGGTCCCAACCTTCGTTGTGCCACTCTATGGGCTCTTCTTCTTCCTCATCTACTTCCTCGTCTTTAGGCAGGCCTCATCGTTATTACCGTTGAAAATGCGATTCCTCGCTCCATCCATAAGATACTCGTACTCCCAATTCTAGATAGATCTTCTAGCTACTACGCAGGCGCGCTCCAATAGTCGTAAGTGGTAGTTAATCATCGCTCGTACCTCTCCCTCCGCGTTATCCTCAAACCTTACCGCTACTTGGGCTATGAGGTCCGAGGTGATCGTCGTTGAATCCACATGTGCTTGCTCTTGGACGTCCTCGTTTACTATAAAGATTTCTTCATCCTCTTCTGGCACAGCTTGCGACGGTGCTATCTCGTCCTCGTCCTCAGAATCACTGCTGGAGAAGTCGCTGGTAGCGTAATCACTGTCGCTGCTAGACATGGCTAAGACATATACATAAAAATATAGATAAGTGCATCTCCAAGTATTCAACAGGTATTTCTAACGTAGTGAGTGCCTCGATCCTATTCCTGGGTTTGTTCGAAATCCGAAAACTCTTGCTCTGATACCACTATTGTCACGACCCAATCCTAAAAGGGTCCATGACCGGCCAACGAGCAAGCTCTCAAAGGCCTACTATTAATGAGTTTAGGGATTTCAACAATAATAAAGCAGAAGCGTTGAACAAAACCCAGTGGGTGTAAATTCCATTAATGATCTCCAAAATAATACATTAAAAAGGAGGCTTATAGACTGCCTCTACAACAGGGATACATCAAAGAGAGTCAATAATAAAGCGAGAATGCAATAAAAGGTTAATCTCCAAGCTAATCCCCATCCGTACCTAAAAAAGGTTTTAGAAAAACGCATAAGCTAAAAGCTAGAGTGAATCACAATATATCAAGGCTACAAGTTTCCATGGATAACAATATGTTATCGAAAACATCATTCCTTCCTTTGAACATAATATGTGGGGCTTAATAGCTCAAAAACCTGTATCTGTATGTGTATTCCCAAGCCAAGCCTATGGCCTTCTCAACGTATTTCAGCACATAGCTTACTTTTGTTTGCATGTTCATTTCCATATTCATTTGATATTCCGACATGACTTTTATCATACTGCTATTCATGGTTACCAGTAATCCCTGGGGAGCTATCCCAGATAGCATAAAATACAGAGTCGTGATATCACTGCGATCAATCTGGCTATTGATCCCTTATTTCTCCCTCCTCGCCGGTTTCTGACTCCGCCCCCGGCGGCGAGCTACCGTGTCACCGTTCATGTCGTTCAATCATAAAATCTTTCCTGTTTGCCGATCCATGGTAATAGAAAAGAGTACATGCTATTTTCTTTGTGTGAAGAGTCAACATAATAGAGTGAATGCTCAATAGCATGAAAATACATTCTCAAATGATTAGCATGTTTAATAAAGCTGTACGAGTAAACAAGATATACAGTGATTCATCTTAATTCTTGGAATGATCTTCCACTAACTTTAAATCCTCAAATCTGCCAAAAGATGACCTAAGAAAATCATTTCTGAGCTTTAACATGATTCATTACTTAACATTGTTCTGCCGAGCTGGGCTACCGGACAGGCTTGGCCAAACTGCCACTGGTTGGTCAAGTCGAGCTCTTGGCCGAAGGCCTTTTGGCTGAACAAGTCTTCTGTCCGGAGGACAGTGACCGACTGGCCTAGTTCGGGAATTAAGCAATGGTTGGTCTGGGGTCATTCTGGACCGAAGGTCCTTACTGCCGAGCTCAGTGTTCCGACTTTAAACATTTTCATTTGGTTTGCCGAACAGCCGAGCAGAGGGTTGCCGGGCTAAGGGTTGGCAGGGCAGAGCTCTGCCGAGCTGGCAGAGTGCTGGGCTGAATGTGTGTCGAGCTAAAGACTCCTACCGAGCTAAGAGCTGGCCGAGCAGAGAGCCTGCCGAACAGCCAGAAGGGCTGTTGGTTGAGGCAGTGCGGGGATTTTAGTGTTCGGGCTAACGACTGGTAAAATATGAGTTAATAAACCAGATTAATGGAATAGTTGCCGACCAAGCTGAGGCTCAGCCGAGCTAAAATGGTCGGGTCTCATACTGCCGAGTAGTGAGCAATGCTACTGCCGAATACCGGCAGTTCGGGAACAACTATTTTGGGTGTTCTGGCTAGTCGAAAGTGTTGATAAGGGGAATACAAGTTTATTGGACTAATTGTCTGAACAACATAATACACGACCGAGCTGAACTATGCAAGCATAGGGAGTGGCGGACCGTCCATTCTGCCGAGCCGTGGTGCTTCGGCATATAGGAGGTCGGCGGTGCATGATAAAGAATAAGTAAGGTACTGTGGTGGTCCAGGCTAGCGTGTCGAGCTGAGGTAAGGTTCAGCCGGAGAGTCCAAAGAGAAACCGGACTTGTTTGGCTTAGTGCCGAACTGAATTGTTAAGGTTGAGAGCTCCGGCAGAGCTAAGGGTCCTCTGCCGAACTGACCTGAGTGTGGCTAAGTCCCTCAGTGGGCTTGCCGAACAGAACATAAGACCGAATAATGAACCGAAAGGCTTTAGAGTATACCTGGGTAAAGCTCCTGATCCGGCAAGGGTCTGGCCGAGCTGAGGTTAGTCCGGGGGTGCTGGTCCGGACAGAGGTGGAATAGTGGTCCGAAGGCGTGGAGAACTGCTGAAGGGTTGAGGTTGTTCGGGTAAGGCTTAGACGAACAGATATGCCGAATGGCTAAGTGCTTAGGGGACAGTTCTTTCTCTCTCTAGAATAAGTGCTCGAGAGGAATTTCTGGAGTGGGACTTGAATGCTTGGGATTGGAATGCTTATATAGGTATCCGGATGATTTGGGGGGTAGTTGGGATCATTAATTATTGATTGGACCCTTCCTTAGAACTGTCGAACCGGGTAGAGAATTGTCCCATCTGGGTCAGGTCTGAGCACCTGACCTGACAGCCTGCAACCTGCGACTCTGTTGTCCCATCATGTCAGGTGGCGGGATCAGTCCGGACGGGACGGGCGGCAGAGCTGCTGCGCAGCTGGTTTGCTGTGTGGGTCCGGGCTGTGCTGGTCGGCTGGGCCGACCCGGGCTGGTCCAGCCTGGAGGTTCGGACTGGGCTGCTCCGGACAGCTTTGGGCTAGTCTCTCCTTGGGCCTTTCTAACACCTTTGGTTCTTTTTAACTCTTTTTCTTCATTTACTTGGGCTCTTAGCCCAATTTTAACCTTATTTATCAAATTCAAACTTTATTTAGCTTTGAATAAAACCGCTAAAATAAAATAAACTTTCTTAAACTTATTTATTTTGGTCGGGGCCCTTCAGTAAGAGCTTCAAGCTTAGTGATTGTTCTCTGTTTTCTTTGGCTCATGGTTGTCCAAATATCATAAAACTTAACATTAGTGGGTGTTCTGCCTTCACCGATACGACTCTTGCAGATTTGGCTAGTTTTTTTAGAAAACTAAAATGGGAGCGGCTCTTCTACGATGCATTGGTGCCTACAATGTACATCTAATGGTGCATGATTAAAACTGTTTTTTTATTTTCATTTTAGTCTATTTTATCCAATGCATTTTGACCATTGGATGTGTATTGTAGAGGAGCTCAACTCAACTAAAATACTTGGATGCGTGTGTTGCCCAAACTGTTCTCCCCCTAAGGAGATCACAAGTGTTAGCCAACACCTGGTGGTGGTGTAGAAGAAGAGGATGCGAGGGCGTGCTAGGAGAAATGGAATCTCCAATAGTGAATAAGAAAAGTGCCTGAAAATACTGACTTTACTTCTTTCAAGCAATTGAGAAACTCGAACTGAAGCTACAAGGGTTCATGGGGCCTTGAACAAGGACTTCCACAGTTAAAATAAATTACATAAAGAAGGAGACAGAATGGAGAAAGGGATGAGAGGGAGAGAGATAGAAGATTGACATTGATGCAGAAGAGGAAGAAGAAATAGACAGAGAAATCGACTAACTACTGAGAGTTAGGAACTACAGAACACTAAATTAAAACTGCTGCAGAGAGCATTGTTGGTGCGGGGACCTCTTCAAAATTCTCCCAGGGTCTCCTTTTATAGCCTTTCCTGATCTTTGTAACCTCCTAAGTGTAACTGCCTATTCATAATGCATCCACTTCCCGCCATTCAAGCCTTCATATGAGAAAGTCCAGATAATGGTCCTATTTATCCGAAATATAACCAACCACTTTATCTCTTCATTTACCTTAGCTACCCCTGAAATTCAAATTAACTACCAAGTCCCTATAATTCAGGAGAACCAAATCGTCTGAGTAAATTCGGCTCATAATCCATTAAATCTGAATTAAACAATGAATCCGAATTCCCATTTACCATGTGGACAAAATATGGTACAAACATTGCCCCCCATAAACTTTATTTTTAATAAAAAATGAAGTTTATAGAAGACAAAAATTTGTTAGAAAGAGGAATGATAATAGTGATTGATATCTTTTATATATCCACGTGGTATCATGCCAATAGCTTTGGAAAGATATCCTTCCGCGTACGCCTGCATAAAAGGGGTTTAACAAGGGTTTCGAATTCCAAATCACCTCTTTTCTCTCTCCATCTTCATCCCTTATCAACATAGTCGTAACCCTATCGCGTCCAGCCATGACCACCTTGTGAGCCATTGCTTCCATCGAAGATGAAAACAACACGGGTAACGTAATGAAGAAACTGATTATTGAGCGAAAACCTGTCCTTTGTGAGGAGATTCTTCTCCAAGTGCCCGATCAAGTTAATCCTTCTTCATCTTTGCCCAAATATGGACTTGGCCCTTGCTTCAAGGATACCTTTCCAGAGTTTCTGGATGAATATTATCCTCATGATATTCCCC
>NMUG010002642.1:0-15725 GCA_002855965.1 Monotropa hypopitys
CCAAATGAGAAAGCAAACTCTATTCTCGTCTCCAAATATCACGCAAGACACATGACACCTCAGGTCATCAACCCAAACCATTTATCTCTACCAAAATAGTTACTTCAACCAACATTGCATTTTAAACTCTAAGTCACCAAACAAGATCACTACACTTCTATCTCTTAATCCAAAATCATTTACTCTCAACATTATCATCCAATAAGGCAAGAACCCAAATGCCGCTTCTAGGAAGAACCACAAGACAGTCGCACACGCGCTATCACTCCAGAACATCAAGAGAAAACTAAAATCCTCAAATCACTTTCTCAGCTCATAACGCAACTACAACAACGACAACTCATCGACAAACACCAAGGCACCTCAAAAGAAGGTCTAACACTCAATTGACACCACAAGCCCAACAACCAATTGAGACAATTTCAACACAAGGCTATTTCTCAAGTTGTTCCACAATCCAATTAACCAAACAACCCAATCACCGATACAATTGGCTAACCAAATACCCAAATGATCAAGTAACCACCTAACCATTAGTGGACCTACACAACTCAGTCCATCTCGTAAGACTTCAAGTCACAACTCAGGGCTACCACAAGAATAGGATACCACACTTAAACTCTTTCGTCCTTCTCAATCAACCAAGAAGTACTGCAACCGCAAGGCAATAAGTTTAACACAAATCCTCAAAGAATCTCAAACCACAAGCCAAACTCAACTCTTACATCAAGGAAGGGTAGAGTACTACCACCACTAACATCGACTACTTGGCACTAGACCGCAAGGAGAACCTAATAATCCGAGGATACTTCACATCCCAAGTGAGTCACAAACAATCTCTGTTACTACAAGGCCTTACTACACCGAGATATCCCTACTTCCCAAAAAGTCACAACCACTAGACCACAAAGTGCTAACACACCAAGAGCAACCACTAGTCGCAATCCCACAAGTAAGGCCATTTCGAGATTCCACAACTTATACAATGAACGAACGAGACAACGCAATTGGAATGGGAGCCAAAACTCAACCACCAGGAAATAGTCGGAGCCAACAGGGCAAACGACAAACTCTAAAGATCAACATGTAGAAGAGAAATAGAATTCGAGACTCACTCGCAAGAGCACCACCATTTTCCAACCATAAAGAACGATTATCCAATCACTAATACCAAGAAGAACGACAATCTTCTACAAGGAATACTGCACGAGGAGTTCATTCGGGATCACAAGAGAGAGAACTCAAGACACAGTTAACCAATCGCACGCAGAATTTTCATTCTCACTAGGAGAGAAAACGAGAAACCATCGACAAACTGTCATAAAATCCATCATCCGATGCAAGAGATAGGATCAAAAGCCACGATGACAACAACGAAGATTCGCTTCCTACAAAGGAATAGGCTCGACAATCCATAACTACAACCACCAACGACCGATATCGAGTAACAAAAAGCCAAATCGTCACAAGAGCCAACGAAGGAATTCATTCGCGCTCTAAGAACTAGGAACTCCAAACAGTTCACCACGACAGGGTAGGTGACAACACTATCAACAAGAGGATGTAACAGGAATACACAAGTCCAATATCGACAGGATCCTCTACCAAATGCCAGAACAGGCCTAAAAGTCACCTCAACAGAGACATGATTTTACTCAAAATCCTAAAAGAACAACAACAAGACCAACTCGAAGGAGTAGACACCACGAATTTCCAAACTATTTTGTTATTTCGAGTTATAAAAATTTTGTTATTTATGAGATCCATGCAATGCACACACATTCAATGCCTAGATACACATGCCATGTATCCTAAATGCAATCGCTTAGAGCTACACAAGGGAAATGGTGCGCTCATTGAGACTAAAGTCTCACCCAAAGACCTAGGTAAGTTAGAACGAGCGCTCTGATACCAACTGTAACACTCTCAAATTTGAGACATATTTTTTTTGAGAAGTGTTAAATGTAGGTAACGAGTATCGAAACAAAGGTAAAGAATTATCTACCACACACACACTACCCATTACACTACTTATTACAATACATGCTTGCTATGAAATGAAATGCAACTAAAAGGAGGCAAAAAGGTTTTATAACATAACCCTTTACAACAGTGCCCCAAATAAAAGAGAAAGGCCAAAATAGGATTTTATAAGCAATCCTGTACAACGCGGTCAACAGTAAAGAAAAGAAAGTGCTGAAACTGAAAGATAAGGCAACCTATCGTCTACTGTCCAGTCCAGCTCCAAGTCCAACAAAGGATCCAGCGGCTCCAAGTCCAAGGGGAAAGTCCTACAAAAGTAGAGGGTCAGGCACGACCGCCTGGTAGAGATAATCCATCTCCTACCGTCTATACTATTGGAATGCACGTGAGTGACAGTGCAAGGAATGTAAGTATGCAATGCTATGGATCTCATTATATTTAAAACATTTTCTTTTCTTTCAAAGTTCTATATCTGACTCATCGTAGAGAAAAGTAGTAAAGCACTGTGTCTAACCAAGACTCGGGAGAAAAGAGTACTCGTAACTGATCTTTTCCAATAGAAACTGCCTAGACAAGGCCAACAGGGAATTGTTCAAGTGTCGACTCACACTAAGTATAAGACTCATTTTCCGTATTCCAAACATATTCCATTTCCTATTTTGTTCCATGTATCACGTGTATTCCATTTCTGTGCCTTCTAGTAGGAGCAAGGCAAATATCAATCCATTGAGTATTATCATTCGTGCTTAGCCATTCCGTCATAGAGGGAATCAATCCTCTACACGTCTATTCCTCGATTCCCCATCCGTCGGGAGAGTTTAGTACTACCCCCATTGCGCAATGTCGTGGGAGACCCCTTTCGGTACATCCCAAGGCCTCAACGTGAGTAAATGCACTTGAAAATCCTCATTCCTCCAAAGAGTCGATGGGTCAAGCCCACTATACAACTTCCTCGTAAAGAGTCATGTGTCACATTTTACCATTTCGTTCAATCATTTCGTGTGACCTAGGGCAACACCTCCTAGTCAATGTATCAACCAAAAATGTGACTTTTATTCCGTTATTTCCAAACCAATTCCGTTTATTCAAAAAATGTCCATTTCCAAAACATTTCCGTTCATTTCACAAAATGTGTCATTCGTTCACAAATCGTTCCATATTTCCGAAACACTTCCATTTATTTACAAAACGTTCCATTTGTTCGATTCATTGCCAAAAATGTGTCAAAATACCATTTGACCCACAAACTATCCGAGAACGTCCAAAACAAACCAATATCCCCAATTTGATTTCATAAAACGACAACGATAGATTTTTAACAAGAATTAGGGTTTTTCACAATCGAACTCTGAATCGAACAACCAACGTCCTAGGCAAAAACGTAATGACCATAGACAAAACTCAACGCGACAAATTTAAGTGAACGACAACACTTTGATACTAATTTCACGAATATACAAGACTTGATGAAATTTCATAAAAATGACGACAAGGAAGTACAACACCAACAATACAAACGAGAGGGATAGAAAACTCTACCTCGATTGGAATTTCTGTAAAAAATGCCGACACTGGATTTGTTAGAAATTTCGGCATGAACCTGCTCAAAATAGGAGAACCGCACAAATACGCCAACAACAAGGTAGAAACCCAACAATATCACACATCCTACAAATGTAAATTACCATTGATTGAACGAAAATTTAAACCGGGAACGAGTTATACCTGCCGATGCGACCACAAGCGGTGGCCGAAGCTTCGAACGTCGCTAAGACTGACACCTAAAATCCAACTAACAAGTTACAATCGATGACGAACAAACTAGAACACTGAACAAAGAGCAACAGAGACTTACCCACTGATGCGACACTGCAACTGTCGTGCGATACCGCTCGCCCAACTGTCACACTACAACTCCACTAAACCCACCTCGCGAGACCACTGAATCACCACCCGAAGCCGCGCCACCACCACTGCACACACACCACCATCGCGCTCACACCGCGTCACCACCACCGCACACACCACGCTCACACTGTACCAACACCACAACATACACTGATACACGTATGTGTGTGTGCGTAGGGAAGGGAGGAGAGGAGCGATGGGAAGAGGGTGAGGGGAGGGGAGCGGCGCGCAGTCGACGGTCATAGAGGGAAGAGGGAGAGAGGGAGCTGCGATTGAGGGTGAGGGAGAGAGAGGTTGACCGAGAGAGGGAGGGAGGAGGGTGAGAGAGGTGGTCGGGTGGAGGAGGAGAGGGGAAGGTAGATCGGGAGTGGCAGTGACATTTTTGGGGGGAGAAGGGAACCCCGTAGGGTTTCGGTGAAAATGAAGGGGGAGGGTACGGGAGACTCCCTCCTGATACAACTCTTGCACTCTTTTTTTATTTTATTTCATTTTTTGATTTTTGATTATATAATTAAATAATTAACTTTAATTCTCTTAAATAAATTTAAACACCCACAACACTTTAGGACAACTCCCGGGACCCCAAACGAAACCCGAATTTCACCACAACAACTTACCCGTGCTCAAAACACAAAATCTCACAACCCAAGACTTGCCTCACTCAGACAGGATCGGTAGAATAAAGTACGAGCCGCAAGGAACCAAACGACAATAAAATTAAATCCCGAGAAGATTTAATTAATTTTGATCATTGTTTTTTTTGAAATGGAGGAAAAAATAACTAAAATTTCCAGACTGTTACACACTTTCAATAGCTTATCCTTGAGTGGGGTTGAGAGATACAAGTCCAAGGTTCTCCACATGCTTCATTGGTAAATGTCTTCATGGAGATAAGCTTGGATATGGTGGTGGCTTGGTAAGAACATACTCGTCATGGACTCAAACACCTAAGGGTAATACTTGGTAAGATTATTCTAAGCTATACTCTAAGAATATTTCCTTATTTTAATCTTACATGCATGTTGTAGCCATACTTGTATGATTCATATGAACATCGTGCCTTGTACTTATTATTATATTTGAATCATTTGATAAACTAGGTCTAAGAATACTTAATGGGAAAATACTCTTGAAAAATATCATTTGACTACATAGGCCTAAACTCTCTTACAGGAAAAATATTCATGAAAAATGCTAAGTCTTCCATGCTTGTAAGAAGTATCACACATACCCTATGCTCTTGTTGAGATTTTATATATTGATACTCCTTCATATTGCAAGTCCTATTATCTTGTGTTGTAGTTCTTCTTAAAGCTTTCATAGGTTTGACATTTGAAGAATGACAAATTAAAGCTTGCAAAAATACCTTGAGCTTTCAATGGAAGAATATTGCTGAAGGACATTAAACAAGCAAGAATATGAAGACTAGTAGTTAGAAGTCATTTGCTGCCTTAGTATTTCATTTGTGTTGTAAAACCTAATGTACTTCATTTGTAATATCTAGATTAGGTTGCAATATCCAAAGAACAATTCCTTGACAAGGCTATTGGGATTTTAGGAGATACTTCACTAATAAGTATCATCCTAGGACTCTTGCTTTTAATCGGCCAATATTTATAGAGTCCGAGAGTACTTTGTCGTACTCCTCGAGTTACTCTCCTAAGCGATATCATTTTGATCTATTGAGAGCGTTTGACAAGGGGTGTGCTTTCACTGTAGCACATCACTTGGTTTTCATCATTTATCCATTCACTTGTATTGCACGTTTACATATCCTACCCCTACAAGATTTGATCTTATATCGACTATGTGTTCTTAGTGGGAAAGAGTTAACGCTCTCGGGTAGAGTTTCTAGAGTGTCTAGGACCTAAGTTTTCATTGTTATTTTATAGTGGTTGTTATAAAAATCTATACATCGTGTTTGGTATAGTCGGGATTTGCATTTATCCTGTAAAATCTATGCTCTACGTGTAGCATAGTTAGGATCTGTGTGTATCCTCGGTGAGTGTTCCCCGGCCCAAGAGAGGCCGAGAAGATTAGATTTGCATTTATCCTATTGGTGAGATTACCCTAGCTCAGGTAGTAGTTAGGAAGATAGATTTGTGTTTATCTCTATAACAGATTATATAGTGGATACCGGTGTGCTCCCAAAAGGAAACACACCGAAGAGTGGACTAAGAAATTACTGAATCACTATAAAAATCTTTGTGTCAATTTCTCTTCTCTTGTCTCTGTTTTACTTTTTTACTTACTTGCACTTCATTTAACAAACTTGTGTTTTGTGTTAAATATTTTAAAATAACAGAAAAGCAGAAACACGTATTCACCCCTCCCCCCTAAGTGTATTATCAATTGATATTAAGGCTTGGAGATTCCCAAAGACGGTGTAACAACCTGAAGCTTGATCAATGGTGGCACCAAATAACAAAATGTCAGAGGGAAGACATGTCGGAAGACCTCCACTATTCACTGGAAAACATTATGGGTTCTGGAAGAACCAAATGAGGATCTTCATCGACTCAATGGACTTCGATATGTGGGAAGTTGTAGAAAAAGGATATGCAAATCTTATGGACACTGTAGATTGAATCATCAAAGAGAAAGAAAGAGCGCCTTGGACTCAGGTAAAAAAACAAAGGTATACCTTAAATACTCATGCTATGAATGCTCTCTATAATGCTTTAATTCCTGATGAGTATCAAAAAATATGTGTTTGTAAAACTATAAAAGATATATGGGATACCTTAGATGTTACACATAAAGGAACTAGCCAAGTTAAAGAAACACGAATCAGTACATTATTGCATATACATGAAATGTTTAAAATAAAGCCTGAAGAGGATATTATGTAAATGTACATTAGGTTCACTCATGTTGTAAATAAGCTGAAAATTTTAGGACGAGAAATCCCGAATAGAGAATGCATTAGAAAAATCTTACAAGGATTGCCCAAATAATAGAGACCAAAAGTCACAACGATAGAAGAAGCCCGTAAGTTGAAAATTATTTTGATTGATGAATTGATAGGGTTGCTAGTGACACATGATCTAGTCTTAGAAGATGAACAAGAGGAGAAACAAAGAAAGACTATAGCTTTACAAACTACGAAAGAAGAAAAGTCTGATAATGAAGAAGAGATTGCCCTCCTTACTAGACAATTTAAGAAATTCATTAAAATAAGGAGAGACATGAAAAAACAAGAACAAAGTGGATCCTTTAATAGAGAAGAGGATAGAAGATGCTTTAACTATGATAAAATGGGTCATATTGTCTCAAACTGTAAAGTAAGGAACAACAAATGAAAAAAGGCATTTGCTACTTGGGATGATAATGACTCCAACATCTCAGACACAAATTTAAGTGAATTTGTTTTTTTGGCATCAATTAGTGAAAATGAATTTGATAATAAAGAAAATGATGATGATGATATTTATGTTGTATTTGAAAATTTATTTGAAGAATCAATGAGAATAGCACAGAAAAATGGTGCTTTAAGAAAATCTATGGCTACCCTTGAAGAAGAAAATCAAAGTTGAAGAAAGATGTAAAGTACTTACAAGAGGAACATCAACTAAAAGATAAGAAGATCGAAAGCATGTTAGAGAGTTCAAAATCACTTGACTTCTTACTTAAAACACAAAAAACTTATGGTGAAAAATCTAGACTTGGGTATATGGCATCTACTTCTAGCATTCCTATTGAGAAACATGTCTCATTTAAGCAAAATTCAAATGCTAGACTTAAATGTTTTTATTGCCAAACTCTTGTACATACACAAAATATGTGTCTGAAGAAGGGTATTACAAAAATGGACCCAAGTGGAAATGGGTACTAAAAGGTTCCAACTGTTTTGTAGGGAAAAGGAAGGATATTCGGAATCATCAAGGATGTGGAAGAAGAAGTCTTCAGAAAGGCCCACACATGACGTATGGACTTCCGAGAGCCTTTAATAATCAATGAAAAAACACCAGATATCAAGGAAGGCAAGGAAGCAAATTTACAGCAAGGAGGATTCAAGGCATAGGAAATGATAGCATCTCTTGGGAAAACTATGGCTATCAGAACTCAAGGAGATTTCAGAAACAAAGATGGAACCATTGGGATGGAAATGGTAAAATGCCATCTCTCCTGTGATATTAATCTCTCCACCTTCAATTTATAAATGTTAGGCATGATTTGCCTTGGTTATTCTTTTTACTTTTATAATATCTATTTACTTAAGAGTATTTAAGAAAAATAATTGATTAATTCAAACCTCTAGATGTTACAAGAAATTCACTCAAAATATGTTGAATCAAAAGCCTTACCTCAAGTCTTCAATTTAAGAAAATATGTATCAAATCAATGTGAGTTAAGAAGAGGAGTAAGATGAACTTAATTGAGGTCACAAGAGTTAAGAATAAACTCAAATTCGTTAGTCAAAAAGATCGTCCATGAGAGTAAAAGGATTTACCCCCAATTCTGGACACCCGGTGGCTACACCGGTGCCATCGGTAGGTCACCCGGTCGAGGGACCGGTCTCAGGTCAAGTATGGGTTTGTGTCTGGGTTAATTTTTTCGGGACACTGTAAAATATTTCCTTCGTATAACATTGGGTCACTTCATAACATCAATTATTCTTCTTCTCACCCTCGAAGAAACCCTAGAGCCTCTCTCACCAGCTCTCTCTGTCTATTGATCTTCTATCTTTCTCTCCTCTCGCAGCATCACTCGTCCTCTCCCATCTGTACCCTACAAATCAGGAGCTACACTCACGAATCATGCCAAGAACCAAGATTCCAGGTGTCTCTAGAGAACCATTCTCACGTAAATTCTTCTTTAAAGTGAATGCGGGTAGATGGCCACTCTTCGAGAAGCGCAAGGTATGCTTAGGTCGACATGTAAGTCTCCCTCTTGAATACTTTCGTAGAATCGAGGAGCAAGTGTACAATCTAGGTTGGGATGGGTTGTTGAAACTCCCAAATGTGGTGTACCCTGAACTTGTGCGTGCATTCTTTTGCAACTTGCGCGTCATAAACAGAAATGATGTTATCTCTCTATTTTCATACGTAAGTGGGAAACAAATCATGCTGAGTCTATAAGGATTATCACAGATACTTAAAATCGAAACAAAAGGCCTCCAGGTTTACTTTAGTACTGAGAATGATTTCTATTCAGCCATTGAGGAATATGATGATTTTTATGAGGTCATAACCAATTATGACTCATATCGTGGGATAATTTACACTACTGATTTAAAACCACATTGGAAGATCTTGTCCTTCTTTATCATGGAGAACATCATGCCTAAGTTAGGGCACTTTACAGATATTATCCCTTATTCTTTATATCTTCTGTATCATATGATCAAGGTAAATGAGATCTATTTAGGCTACACCATCATGATAAAAATGAATAGCGTAATCAATGATTATCAGAGAGACTTGCCATTTGGGAGCCTAATTACAAAAATGCTTGCTACTTTTGATGTCTCATTTGAGGGTAGGGATGAGGAGAAGGTCACGAGAACCTTTAACTTGAGTTCATTAAGACGTATGGGCATTAAAGCCATATATGAGTCAGAGGATGAGGAGGAAGTTCAAGCTAATGAGGGTGCTGATATACCTACTGAGCCACATCCTATCCCAGTTCATCCATCTACACATGTCGATAATAGGGCATCCAATTCATCTTCTACTGTCGAGGTAGATATAGCCCAAATTAAAGGAGACATAGCCGAGATCCGAACCTTCATGGCCAGTCTTGATGCCAAATGCTTATGCCCTCAATGTCTGTTCTAATCAAGAGGTAGCCCGAAGCGTAGGGCTAGAATGTGCGCCGGCGCGACTATGCATGACAATTGTGTAATACGGGTTGGGTTGAGGTAGTCACGCATAGTGCGAGCCGGTGACACCACTGCATTAATATCATCTTCGGCCATTGGATTGAGAGGGGGTGCTTGATTTTGCACAAGTCTATGCATATGGTCACAAAAGTAACCGTACATATACCGGTAGACTCCTCTCTAGAATTATTTGACGAGCTTGTTTTGTTTCCAAAAGGAAATAAAATCAAGATTAGATGTCGCCTCCCCGGCAACGGCGCCAAAAATGCTTACGCCCTCAATATGTGTTCTAATCAAGAGATATCCCGAATCGTAGGGCTAGTTGTGCGTAGCATAAAACTCGGGAAGTCCGATGTCGATTCCACAGGGAGGTGATTTTCTAATGCGTTGATCTTATTTCTTCTTGGAGTGATGTTTGTTTTGAGGCTATAGGTAGCCAACCAAATTTTGATGAGAGTTGTTTCAAACTTGAACTAAGGAAATGCTTAGTAAATTTATCTAATTTAAAGACGGGTGCGGTCATGGGTTTGGCTACCACAACTCAAGGGTATCAAATGTCTCCAAATATCCAAATAATTAAAACATTTATGCACAATGGTTAGAGTTTGGGATTGTCGATGATTACTCTTACATAGACCCTAAATCAAGTCCAAAAGAGGACATAGCACCAAGTATTGATTGTGACAAGGAAGTTCTCCCCAACCAATCAAGGCGATAACAATCCTTTGCCTTGACCAAATATAGGAGAGTGAATCATAACATAACCCAAAACCTAACCATGACAGTGGAGAACATCATAATCCCCATAAGCCATGGATAACCTAATCCATGGCCTTCCCCTATTGACTACTCACCCATGGCCATTAGAACTTGAACAAAAGGAAAACAAGATTGCATTCAAGAATGAAATACTACAATGAAGTTACAAGAGAGTTTACAAACTTACTTAAAAGCTTACCAAAATCAGGAGCAAAATGGAAGAAAAACCGACCCAGAAAATCCGCCTTCCTTGAGAGCAAAATGAAGAACAAGTCTAGTCTAGAGAGAGAGAGAGCTTTGAGATGAAAAACTAAAAATGTATCTAAGTATGTATGGGAGTATCCTCCCTCCCAATACAAAAAGTAAGTGTCTTGCATGCCTCTCATGTATTTCCTTACAAAACATTCCCCCAATTTGGGGTTTCAAAAGTTGTCCCTTCCACTACACAAATATAAAACTATAAAAAAGTCTGTCAGATTTCCCCAACGGTGAGCGGTCGACGACGGCTCAGTCGACCGGTCGTGGACAAATTAATGATCCTCTGAAATTCGGAGACCGGTCGACGACGGCTCTGTCAACCGGTCGACAAGAAGGATTTTTGAACTTCCATATTTTTCATCAACTCCTAGCACAAAGAGACTCCACTGCTTTCCCTCGACCGGTCGACGACGGTACTGTTGACTAGTCGACACCCAGTAAATTCAGCCACTTCCATAATGAACAATGTAACCTCATGTCTATATTATCCAAGTCAATTCAGGATCCACAATACTTCTAACATCAACCATTTAACTTATAAATCTCTGCCACACATGAAACACCACCACACGCAATATTAAATGGGATAACAAGAGGAATAATGGTTAAACACATCCAAATTAAGGTAGAATTAGCCTAGAATATACAATATTCTTGGCTAATCACCAAACTTGACCGTGTTCTTACTTTTATTGGCAGCCATTAGTCTATCTCATTAGGATTATCTCTAAGATATCTATCTCTTTATCATATTGATCTATTGTACTCTTTCATCCATTTTCTTATGATCTATCTTGATGTATTGAACTCCCTGATCTATCTTATGAGTATTATGATTATGCAGATGCTTCACATGATTATAAACTCTCTAGATAACTGCGTATTTCTAAGTATAACTTTTATGAATGCTAGAGTCAGGAGGAGCTTGTCCCAACTTTTTAATTCTGTCAAGGGGAGAAAATAATGGAAGTGATAAGAACAATTGAGGTTAAACCTAAGAACAATTTGCACGAACCTAAGAACAATTCATATGACACGAATTATACACTTACAAAGTCACAATTGAGCTAATTCTATAAATTCTAATTCATTCCATCAATCCCTTAAGTTGTCCATTGTGACATCATCAAAAAAGGGGAGATTGATAGGGTTAGGTTTTGATGATGTCTAAATGTTGCAATTATTCTTAAGTTACTAAAATAGTTAAGTACATGAAAAACAAGTGTTGGAGTTTAATCTAAATGCCTTCAAAGATAACTCATTGTATCAAGCCACTAACTACAAACTTCTGGTAGTCTAGGAGATCTTTTCCGATTGAACAAGCTTAGGAAAATATCAATTTCCGGTAATTGGTAACCATACTTCCGGTGGAACAAGAGTTGAAAGAAGAAAATTAGTTTTGGAGGTTAACTGTGCACCGGGGGCATGAACCGATCGATGCACTGGGCTAGACATCGGTGGCACCGGTGCTATAGCCGGTGGAACCACCAATCTGCGGAAAATCGCATGTATTGATTAAATCTCGAATTGTGGTATATTGTTTTGATTTTACTTTTGGAATCTTCCCCAAAATAAAATTCAAGCTTTTTAAATGTATTCCAGCACAAATCGTTCATTGATTTAAAGAGCAATTGGCCAAATTGTTTTTGCATGACATGCTCTGTATTATTTTCCCAAAATGGGTCTGTATTTCTTGCGACAATCAAAGCATTTTTTCTCGATGAATGAATGGGTCTGTGCAAGTCTGAAACTCTAAGACACTATAGAACATAGAGAAGAGTCTTAATTTGTCCCATTTGATTTTGCCCATTGCTCTCATGTGTTATACTTTAGTCTGATATAAGGGGCCATACTATTGGTTGAAGTGTAAGCCGAAAGTGAGAGGTAAGAAGAGTAGCAGCAATAGTTTAATTTTTACAAACCTTCTGAGTGTTAGACGTGAGAGAGAGAGAGGCACAACAGTAGTTTGGTAAGTTTATTTCCTTCTCACACATTACCCTCCAAACTCACTAGTTACAACACACTTTTTAAAAGTCTCTTACAATAGCTTTCTCCCTCACATTTCTCCCCATTGCTTCACCTTGAAAAAAATCTTCTGACAGAAAAAACTGTAGAATCCCCTCACTTCACCACCCTCACCTCACATGCACTTTCAATGAATTATCCGTGAGTGAGGTTGAGAGATACAAGTCCAAGATTCTCCACATGCTTCATTGGTAAATGTCTTCATAAAGCTAATCTTGGATATGGTGGTGGCTTGGTAAAAACATACTCCTCATAGACTCAAACACCTAAGGGTAATACTTGGTAAGATTATTCTAAGCTATACTCTAAGAATATTTCTTTGTTTTCATCTTACATGCATGTTGTAGCCATACTTGTATGATTCATATGAACATCGTGTCTTGTCCTTATTATTATATTTGAATCATTTGATAAACTAGGCCTAAGAATACTTAATGGGAAAATACTCTTGAAAAAATATCATTTGATTACATACGCCCAAACTCTCTTACATGAAAAATATTCATGAAACTGCTAAGTCTTCCATGCTTGTAAGAAGTATCACACATACCATATGCTCTTGTTGAGATTTTATATATTGCTACTCCTTCATATTGTAAGTCCTATTATCTTGTGTTGTAGTTCTTCTTAAAGCTTTCACAAGTTTGACATTTGAAGAAGGACAAATTAAAGATTACAAAAACACCTTGGGCTTTCAATGGAAGAATATTGCTGAAGGACATTAAACAAGCAAGAAGATGAAGACTAGTAGTTAGAAGTCATTTGCTGCCTTTGTATTTCATTTGTGTTGTAAAACCTAATGTACTTCATTTGTAATATCTAGATTAGGTTGGAATATCCAAGGAACAATTCCTTGAGAAGGCTATTGGGATTTTAGGAGATACTTCACTAATAAGTATCATCCTAGGACTCTTGCTTTTCATTGATAAATATTTATAGAGTCCGAGAGTACTTTGTTGTACTCCTCGAGTTACTCTCCTGAGCGATATCATTTTGATCTATTGAGAGAGTTTGACAAGGGGTATGCTTTCACTGTAGCACATCACTTGGTTTTTATCATTTAGCCATTCACTTGTATTGCACGTTTACATATCTTACCCTTGCAAGATTTGATATTATATCCACTTTGTGATCTTAGTGGGAAAGAGTTAACGCTCTCGGGTATAGTTTCTAGAGTGTCTAGGACCTAGGTTTTCATTGTTATTTTAGAGTGGTTGTTATAAAAATCTATACCTCGCGTTTGGTATAGTCAGAATTTGCATTTATCCTGCAAAGTCTATACTTTGCGTGTAGTATAGTCAGGATCTGCATGTATCCTGGGTGAATGTTCTACGGCCCAATGAAGGTCGAGAAGATAAGATTTGCATTTATCCTATTGGTGAGATTATCCTAGCTTAGGTAATAGTCTGTAATGGATTATATAGTGGATATCGGCATGCTCCTAAAAGGAAACACATCGAAGAGTGGACTAAGCATTTGTTGAATCACTATAAAAAATTGTGTCAATTTTTCTTCCCTTATCTCTGCTTTACTTATTTACTTACACTTCATTTAATAAACTTGTGTTTTGTGTTAAATATTTTAAAATAATAGAAAAGGTTGAAACACATATTCACCCCCCTCTAGGTGCATTATCATTAATATTGAGACTTATGATATTCTTTGGAGTAAGGATTTTGGTAGTTCGACCAGTTATTCTTTTAGATCTCGTGTGTTCACGTAGTGTTAAGTTATTGAGATATGAAGTTTTATTTCATTGATGACTTCATAATTTAAGTTTTCCGCTGTTATTTGGGTGATCTATTGAGTTTTTAATTTTTACTGTGAACTTGTTGAGTTAGATATAGTTGTAATTAATCATGACACGTGACCAGATTCATTATTTTATATTAGTTTTCAGGACGGGTCGTGATAATGCGACTGAAATAGGTAAAGATGGATGAAAATTGTGATAGGACAAATTAGGATTTTCCATGTGAAAGGCAAATTCAGATTCCCTAGACACTTCCAGTTATTTGATACAGAAAGCTAGTGTCATGTGCTGTGGATTTAAGTCAGCCATGTGCGGCATGACATCTTGTTAGTGTGGAACAGAAGTTACAACAATCGGACACATGTGAGTGAATCTCTAATATAGTCAACCACATGCAAGTCATCTTACTCGCACTGCAGATTAGGGTGGACATGTGCGGCTCAACATCCTAGAAGTGCGACACAATGTAAACCACTGCGACAAAAATAGCAGACGATGAGTACATATGTTAGTCGACCAGTGGGTAGCGCACAACACATGTATCCCACTATTTATGCCTAAAAAGATTGATTAAGATGATAAATACTAATCTTATCCCGATGATAGTTAAGGAAAATAGAATTCCGGAGGAGATCCGGTCAAAATGTAACAGAAAAAAAGTTATGAGAAGTACTAATCTAATCCTGATTATCACCAGAAAATTGATAATTCGGAATGTCTCTATAAAAGTAAGTTCAATCCACGAGAAAAGATATATGCTAATTTAGCTTACAGATTATATTTGAGTTTTCTTAAAGTTTTTCAATCGATTAAGGACTAATTTAGACGTTAGACAGCCTTTCGGAGCGTAGTGTAAGAAGATCAACATGAAGAACCGGAGAGATAACAGGTCTCAGTTTTATCCCCGCACTCCTACAGATTCATCTATCAATGTGTCTTTCAATACTTCTTAGAATACTCATTTGCTGATATGTTTTACTTAAAAATGGACTGTTTTTTTCCTTGTACTAGCATATGGTTTGATTTGAGGCGCTGATAGAAGATGATTCGTCTCAGTATTCAAATGGATTCGAACTACACTATACGAGGTGCTTAGCTCGTGTTATGTTGTTGATGGGTGACATTATATGCCTCATTTTTATTGTATTTTTGGGGTTCGGCTACGTAGTTCATCATCTGCTGCTATCTTCTGTTATGACAAAATTATTCTTTAGA
>NMUG010002643.1:0-15725 GCA_002855965.1 Monotropa hypopitys
TATACAATTCATAACAATATAAGGTTGCTTAATTTGAGCATATCTAATAATTTATATTGATTTAAGAGAACGATAAGTTATGAAAGTAGCTTATCTTCTAATGGTATATTAATATTGAATTATTAAGATGTATGATTGTGATTTTATAGGAATATTAGTCGGCCCAAAGAAAGGTTATTATTACCTAGTAAATATTACAATCACTTGCAGAATAAATATGTAATGGTTGTTAAGTGTTCATAGTGAGTATTAAGCCGGCCAAAAAGAAGGCTTAATACTTGACTGAATTTTATCATTAATATTTGATTTTTGCAACAAGAAAACTACTTACAAACAGACTCTCTGTCAAAAGACTAGACTCTGTGTTGTGCTTGTTTTCTTGAGATGGAACAATTGTTGTGGATATTTTTGTTATTTAAAGTTTTAAATTTCGTGAGCATGAATTTGGTTTATGTATATTATCCATGCAGTTACCACTATCAACGTTGCTTCGATAAATGCCAATATGAACAGTATTCTAGTACTTTTTTTTTTTTAAAAGTCAAAGTATTATTAAGAATAATATAAAATTACAACTGCCATGTCACTACAGCCATGTCTCCGCAAACAAAAATCTAAAAAAAAATAAAATCACCAGCCCACTGGAAATACTTTCTAAAAAAACAGCCCACTCTAAAGTAAACCCTAAAAAAAATATACAACAGCAACATTTCGAAGAGGACAACCAACCCTAGCCGCCAGCAGTCCTATTCTCTTCCAGCTCCAGAACTTCCGCCGCCCCACAGCCACATCCGTACCAGAACCCTTCCAGCCGTCGCAGGTCCCCTCGCCGGACACCACCCTCTGCAATCGCCTCCATGACCACGCATGAACCCACCTGCCGGTATTTAACGGTACAAATTTCAAGGCTTGGAAAGCTAAGGTATTAATTACTCTGGGATACATGGATCTGGACTTAGCGATTAAGAAGTCATGTCCTGCTGAGCTTACGGATTCTAGTACTCCAATTGAAAAGAGGGAAATGGCTCAGTGGGACCGCTCAAATCGCATAAGTCTGATGATCATGAAGAATGCAGTTCCTGAGACATTTATGGGCACTGTGTCTGATGAGATGAATGCTAAAAGGTTCCTTGAAGAGCTTGAACAACATTTTGTTAAAAGCGATAAGGCAAAAATAAGTACAATTTTACGTAATCTTGCTTCCATGAGGTATAAAGGAAATGGGAACATAAGGGAGTACATCCTTGAGATGTCTCATCTGGTTTCAAAACTAAAGACACCTAATTTGGTCATTTTAGATGAACTACTTGTGTATTTGGTTTTGATATCTCTTCATCAACAATTCAGTCAATTTGAGGTGACCTAAAATTGTTAGAAGGATACTTGGACATTGAATAAGCTCATTTCTCATCTTGCAAGAGGAAAAGAGAATGAGACAACAAAAGACTCAAAGTGCTCATTTGACATCATCTTCTAAAGGCAATAAGAAAAGAAAAGGTAAAGAGATTGCATATTCAGTCTCGCAGAAAAAGCAAAAGGACCAGAACAATGGCATTAAGTGCTTTTTTTGTAAGGAATCTTCTCATATCAAGAAGGATTGCCCGAAGTATCATGCTTGGCGTGTAAAGAAGGGTATGCCTTTAACCTTTGTTTGTTCTGAGGTTAATTTGGTTTCTGTGCCAAGATATACTTGGTGGTTGGATTTTGCTGCTACCACTCACATAAGTATATCCATGCAGGATTGCCAGAATTGTCGACAACCAAGTGATGATGAAAGACTCATCTATAATGGGCATGGCAGTTCGATGGAGGTCAAAGCAATTGGGACTTTTAAGTTGTTGTTAAAGTCTGGTCATTATTTGGTTTAAAATAAGATATTTGTGGTACCGTCGTTTAGACGGAATTTGGTTTTAGTTTTTGTTTTGGACAAAGAAGGTTATTTTTGTTCATTTGGTAACAGACAATGTCGCATTTATTTTAATTCTGTATTACTTGAAACTACTTCTTTATCTGATTTTGATAGTCTATATTTGCTTGATACGGTTACCTCATACAATGAAAATCTACATGTAAATTCACGAGGCACTAAACGCAAATTAAAAAATAAGAATTCATTATCATTATGGCACAAGCATTTGGGTCATATTTCTAAACAAAGAATTAGAAGGCTTGTGTCAGATGGAATTCTTGAATCACTTGACACTACAAATTATGAAATATGTGTTAGGTGCATTAAAGGCAAACAAACAAACAAGAAAAGATCAGGAACTGAGAGAGTTAAGGGTGTGTTAGAACTGGTACATATGGATATTTGTGAACCATTTACCATACCTTCGTGGAATGGTCAATAGTACTTTATAACATTCATAGACAATTATTCTCGGTACAGTTACTTGTATCTAATTCATGAGAAGTCATGGGCTTTGAACGTTTTCAAATCATTTAAGGCTGAAGTTGAAAATCAGCTTGGCAAAAGGATTAAGTGCGTCAGATCTGACCGTGGTGGTGAATACTATGACAGAAATGACGGTTCAGGTGAACAACGTCCAGGACCTTTTGCTAAATTCCTAGAGGACTGTGGGATCGTTTCACAGTACACTATGCCTGGTTGTGCAAGCATGAATGGTGTGGCTGAGAGACGAAATAGGACCCTTAAGGACATGGTGAGAAGTATGATTATTCATACTACTTTAGTAGAATCTCTCTAGGGATAATGTTGACCATTATGAGATTAATTTCTCATTCCATTTATTATTTGTTTCATATCCAAGGCCAACTAAGTCACGATTTCATTTATTAACTGTTTTCCATATTTTGTAATATAATGCATTAACAACTCATCAATCCTCTACCCACACATGGCATAAGTTAGTGTGAACATTCAACAATCATATAGACATGGCATTTCTAACAATCAAACAATACATCAAAGGTGCTTGAACAATTAAATATTAGAAGTATTGCAGATCCACTCACCACGATTCCTTAGAATTTGATTCTTAATTCTTTGACATGTCAAATGCACTCTTACTTGCCCCTCAAACAAACTCAAATTATTATTCAAATGAATATAATATAAATAACAAGCATAAATTAGCCACAAACTTCACGTAAACTCGTACTATGAATCATTCATTAATTAATAATAATATTTTAATCCATTAATTTAAGTTTTATAATTATTTACATTTATTTTTATCCAAACAATAGCACCCGTAACCGGTTACCCAATAATATGCGTTACCGGTTACCCGATAATATGTGCTACCGGTTATGCAAAATGCAGAAAACAAATCTCTAAAAAGTTGAATCACTAATCATCTACGCCATATAACTCCAAAATCACAATTATTCAATACCAATCAACAAATTAACATCCAATACCCCTAATATGCATAAACTATTGATAAAAATGGATATATTAGAACAACAATGACTAAATTCTTAAGAATATCCTCCAAAAACACAAACCCATTTAAGAAAAATCATATTTTCATACAAATCCAAATTTAAAGAAGAAAAATCATTAAAAAAAATCCCTTCAATCAAGGTTAACAGATGAACTACAATGAGGATAAGATATACTTAGTGAGATACAAAGATCATTCAACCTTCAATTCCATCCAAAATTCTCAAACCCACCTCAAAAAATGAAACTCCCTCTCTAAAACTATTCTTCCTCTCTGTCTCTCTCTCTCTAAAGTCTATGAATTGATACAAAGTGAATTGAAATGAACCCAAACAAAAGTGAATCAGTGGCCTAAGCTCCCCAGAACTCATTAAATTCAAAAATGACAAAAACCACCGAGTGAATTAAATGCCAATTACCAACCGAACTGATACATATGTTACCGGTTACATCAAAACTTGCATAACCGGTTACCCACCCAATTATGCTACCGGTTACCCCTAAATTCACGTAACCAGTTACCCATCCTACAGTACTAAAGAAAACTAAAACTCTGCAAAATTTTCTAACTCCAAATATCATATTCTAAAGCATACAACACTTATCAAAACTTTTCTAATTCATTCTAAATTCCTCTAAAACTGATCCAGGTGTTACAACTCTCCCCCTCTTAAGAAATTTCGTCCCCGAAATCTCAATCTCCTCCAAATGGTTACAAAATTTTCTAACATTCCTACATTCCAACTAACGTGAGTCATTCAACCGAGATTAAAAATATCACCAAACACTTACTCAATATTTTCAGATAAAAGACAATGTTGGCCTGATGTCACTTTTACTTGAATATAAAGGTAGTATTTAGGTGTCATTGTGATACATAATTTATCTCAACTTCATAACTCACTCACCCAAAACCACCTCCACAATAATATTCCAAAATTTAATATGGAAATACAAACAACAATATGATTTAACTCACATAAATTTTTAAAATACATGTCTACTTGTCTTGTTTTGATTGCTCCAGTTGCGTTATCATCTGAAATACTCTTGTCGGTGCCATTGGTGTAGTGCTAGCTCCAACTCCTTGCCAATTGCCTCCACCTGATGTTGCCCTCGCCCAACTGGTGTGCTTCCAATTTCTGATGCCGCTGGTTGTTGTAGTCCCAAACACTGCCTTGCAATATACCCCAATTCTATGCAAGAAAAACATCTAATCTCTTTTCTCTTTTTCGAACAATCCTGGATATGATGATTAGCTGACCCACACTTGAAACATCTATATGATCCTCCCCGACTTCCCGATTCTTCCACACTTAAATTTGTTCCACTTCGACTGGATTTATTTCCAGATCTTGCGCTACCACTAAACTCAGATTTCATTTTCTTAAAATCTTCTCTCCTATCATACATCCCTTGAACGTCTTTTCCTATTTGCCTTGCCGTATCTATTAAATCAGTATAATTGGTTTCCCTTAAAGCTGTCAATCTTTTCGCCACATATGTATGCAATCCACTCCTAAACCTCTTACACTTCTTAGCATCTAAATCAACTAAATCTGGTGCATATCTAGACAATTCTACAAACTTTGCTTCGTAATCAACTAAAGACATTCTTTCCTGTTTTAACCCAATAAAAGAAACCTCTTGTTCAAACCTATAAGCTTCAGGACAATATTGATCATTAAACACCTCAACAAATCTAGCCTAAGTGATAATTTGTGGCCTAATTGGATATACATCAGTTAATGGTGCTATTAATTGCCTTTGAATTGCCTCCCACCAAATCAAAGCTTTTCCCTTAAAACTACTTTCTGCTCATCTTCAACTCCCATTGCTACTAAAAATCTCTCCACACTTTTCAACCAATTTTTAGCCTCTATCGAATTTGTAGATCCTTCAAACTCAGTTGGAAATAGTTTCTTAAATCTTTCTAAAGACCCCGTACCTGGATTATGTTGTTGAGTCTGTCACCTCAAAAATGCTTTTCTTTCCTCTCTTTCATGTGCCATTGTAGCCAATATCCTTTCTATATCTGTGATATTTGATCTAACTGGTTCTTGCCGTTGTACATTCTATTTTCTCTTTGATCCATCACCTGTCTTAATTGACAATTAAATACATATCAAACACAATACAGATTAGCATTAGAAAATTAGGAAATTCTTAAGTTCTAACTCTAACACAACTTCCTATGTCCACAATGTTGGCCAATGACCTCTATACTTCCTAGACAACTACTAGGTAAATATAAATCCTCAACTCTGATACCAAAATGTCGCACCCCGACCCAGAATATCAGATTAGGATGGACTAACCTCAAGTGAATCCTCATTATTAACAATTATTAACCTCAAAGAATCCCAAAACAATTCCAACAATATCACAAGCGTAATAATAAACCTCAAATAAAAATATACTAGATACTACCTCCAAAAGTTCTTACATTATTACATAGTCAAAGAAACTTCAAAATAAAACTAAAACAAGTTCCATCTAAGCTCTATACACTAATACAGTCCTCAAGTATCAAAAGATAAGATAAACTGCATGAAAGGTCCAAAGAAGCACTTCTTCCTAGGCCAAAAGTAAACTTGACCTACAAAAACAAAACATCCAAACTGCATCCAAAGAACTAGGATCCAAAGACGGATCTCAGGGTGGATAAGAATACTAGAAATATTTAATTTACCAAAGCATAAACAACTACCACAAGAGCATTAATATGACATGGAATCAACAACAGTTAATCTACTCAAAAATGAGAAATCATATATGATTAAGATGACATCCAATCCAAAACAAACATATAGTTAGCTTCTCTCAATTCCCTCTTAAGAGATATACAATTACAACCATTATGAGGTTAATTTCTCTTTTTACGTGTAATTAGAAAATTTATGTTTCTGCTACCAAGGCCAACCAAGCCACGATTCCATTTATTAACTATTTTCCATATTTTGTAATATAATGCATTATCAACTCATCAATCATCTACCCACACATGGCATAAGTTAGTGTGAACATTCAACAATCATATAGACATGGCATTTCTAACAACCAAACAACAAATCAAAGGTGCTTGAATAATTAAATATTAGAAGTATTGCAGATCCACTCACCATAATTCCTTAGAATTTGATTCTTATTTCTTTGACAAGTCAAATGCACTCTTACTTGCCCCTGAAACAAACTCAAATTATTATTCAAATGGATATAATATAAATAACAAGCATAAATTAGCCATAAACTTCACTTAAACTCGTACTATGAATCATTCATTAATTAATAATCTTATTTTAATCCATTAATTAAGTTTCATAATTATTTACATTTATTTTTATCCAAACAATAGCACCCGTAACCGGTTACCCGATAATATGCATTACCGGTTACCCGATAATACGCATTACCGGTTACTCGATAATATGCGCTACCAGTTACGCGAAACGCAGAGAACAATCTCTGAAAAGTTGAATCACTGATCATCTACGCCATATAACTCCAAAATCACAATTATTCAATACCAATCAACAAATTAACCTCTAATACCCCTAATATGCATAAACTATTGATAAAAATGGATATATTAGAACAACAATGACTAAATTCTTAAGAATCTCCTCCAAAAACACAAACCCATTTAAGAAAATCATATTTTTATACAAATCCGAATTTAAAGAAGAAAAACCATAAAAATCCCTTCAATCAAAGTTAAAAGATGAACTACAATGAGAATAAGATATACTTACTGAGATGCAAAGACCATACAACCTTCAATTCCATCCAAAATTCTCAAACTCACCTCAAAAAAGTGAAACTCTCTCTAAAACTCTTCTTCCTCTCTCTCTCTCTCTCTCTAAAGTCTATGAACTGATACAAAGTGAATTGAAATGAACCCAAATGAAAGTGAATTGGTGGCTTAAGCTCCCCAGAACTCATTAAATTCAAAAATGACAAAAACCACTGAGTGAACTAAATGCCAATTACCCACCAAACTGATACATGCATTACCGGTTACGTCAAAACCTGCATAACTGGTTACCCACCCAATTACGCTACCGGTTACCCCTACATTCACGTAACCGGTTACCCATCCTGCAGTACTAAAGAAAACTAAAACTCTGCAAAATTTTCTAACTCCAAATATCATATTCTAAAGCATACAACACTTATCAAAACTTTTCTAATTCATTTTAAATTCCTCTAAAACTGATCTGGGTGTTATAGAGAAGCACTTAAAACTGCAGTCTATATCTTTAATAGAGTACCAACAAAAGCAACAACCAAAATCTCATATGAGTTATGGATAGGTAAGAAAACTGTCATTAGGCATTTACAAATTTGGGGATGTCCAGTTGAGGAAAGTCTTTACATGCCTAATGAAAAGAAATTGGATGCAAGAACGGTCAGTAGCTATTTTGTTGGATACTCTGAAAGATCAAGGGGTATAAATTTTATGATCCCAAAACTAGAACAATTTTTGAGATGGGAAATGCCCGATTCTTTGAGGATGTTGAGTTTGAAGGGGAAGATAATGTTAAAGATTGTCTTTGAGGAAGAATTCATCTCTTCCACTAGTTGATTTTGACCATGCTCAGATTTTTATCCCTAACATGGTTCAAGAACAACAAGACAATATTGAGCTTCCTCTTGATCTAGGTCAACAAGATATGCATGATCTAGATCAACCAATTGTTTTTTAGGAGCAAACTCAACAATCTCAAGAACCAGTGCCTTTAAGGAGATCTACTCGAGAGAGGAGAAGTGCAATTTCAAATGATTATATTGTGTTTCTCAATGAACATAAGGAAAACATTGACTTGATGGGAGATGATCCAATCACTTTCTGTCAATCCATTGAAAGTTTAAATTCTCAAAAGTGCAAAGATGCTATGGATGATGAAATTAAATCCATGAAAGCAAATGACGTATGGGATCTCGTAGCTTTGCCAGAAGGAGTGAAACATGTTGGTTGTAAATGGGTTTTTAAAACCAAAAGGGATTCACAAGGCAATGTGGAGAGATATAAAGCACGTCTAGTAGCTAAAGGATTTACTCAAAGGGAGTGTATCGACTATAAAGAGACTTTCTGTCCGATTTCATCGAAAGACTCTTTTAGGACTATAATGGCACTAGTGGCTCATTTTGATTTAGAGTTACATTAGATGGATGTTAAGAGGGCGTTTCTCAATAGAAACATTGAGAAAATAATTTATATGATGCAACCAGATGGCTTGGTATTTAATAATTCCGAGTAAATGGTTTGCAAACTAAATAAATCCATCTATGGACTCAAACAGGCTTCTCGTCAGTGGTATTTCATATTTCATCAAGTAGTTTTATCATTTGGTTTTGAGGTAATAATTGTTGATGATTGTGTATATCACAAGTTCAGTGGGAGTACATATATTTATTTAATCTTATATGTGGATGATATTTTACTTGCTAGCGATGTAAGTTTGTTGCATGAAACCAAGAAATTTCTTTCGGAGCAATTTGAAATGAAAGATCTTGGTGATGCATCTTTTGTATTAGGAATCCAGATTCACCGAGATCGTTCTCGAGGGATACTTGGATTATCTCAAAAAACGTACATCGAGAAGGTACTTCAAAGGTTTAGCATGCAAAATTGTAGACCACATAATACCCCTGTATTTAAAGGAGACAAATTTAGTGTCAAACATTGACCTCAAGGAGATGTGGAATTTAAAAATGAAAGATATACCTTATGCTTCATCAGTAGGGAGTTTAATGTATACGCAAGTCTGCACTCGTCTAGATATTGCATTTATTATTGGAATGTTGGGCAGATATGAAAGCAATCTATGTAGAGAACACTCGATAGCAGCCAAGAGGGTCATGTGATATTTGTAGAAAATGAAGGATTTCATGCTCATATATAAAAAATCGATAATGTTGAGATCTTTGTGTATTCGGATTCCGATTTTGCGGGATGCCAACATAGAAGGAAGTCTACATTAGGTTATGTTTACCTGCTTGCTGGGGGAGCAATTTCATGGAAAAGTGTTAAACATTCACTCATTACCTCGTCTACCATGGAAGCAGAATTTGTAGCATGCTATGAGGCATCCAATATGCAAGTCAATATATAAAATTATAAGCCTACAACCAAGATAATCGAAGGGGTGTGTATTTTCCCTCAAGCAAGGCCACAAGCCACTAATGTAACAACTAAGTACAACTAGGTAACAATATGTCATGCACAATGTACCTTTACAATCCTCTTTCATATATCAACTAAAAGGTCAATCTCCTTTAATTCTCATTTAATATACAATTCACCAATCGATGGTTAGATCACAACGTTATTACAGAACACACCCCGTTGGATCCATATACGAACTCTGTCTTCAAGCACGTCTACTTACCAAGGGAAAATCAATCAAGACCAAACTACCCCCCACACTTGTCATTTATAGCTTAGCAAAAGCATGCTGGGGTGTCACACACTACTATAGATCTTTACCGTTTAAACATGGTTCTTCACACATTGGTTTCACTTATATAACAATTACGTTCTTTATCAATTGTGCAACATCACATAACCACATGTTTGCACATACCAGATCTAGCATACCAAATGGGAATGCCATTTAAGATCAATCAACAAGCAAGTAGCATGCAGGGACATAAGTCCATTCATAATCAACTAAACACGTAAAGCATGCTCTTTACATAGGTTTGACAATTAAATCATGTAAGGAAAATACTTAACCTAGCATGTAATCACATATGTAAACATCATGTATTGAAAGGATCTACACACTCACCAAATGTGTGTAATCACCAAGTGAGATCTACTTTGTCGCCTTAGAAGGTCCTGACTCATCTCCTGTTATGATATTACAAAGTTAGAAGAATAATCTTCTTTAAGTACTAAGTAATATCTAAAAATTCTTAATGTTTATTTCAATTCAATAGGACCTCTATAAGACCTTAAAATCCTTCCCAAGAAGACTCAGAATCAATCCATAAAATCCTTACTTAATTTCCAACTAAGCCCTTTTTGCACCGATACACCATAAATATTAACCGGTGCAACTAGACCAAGGTTTTACCCCAAAGAGCCCTTGCACCGGTGTACAATAAACCCTCAACCGGTGCAACAAGAACAATGCATAGTTGCACCAGTGTACCATTTTCACTCAACCGATGCAACACAACCAGAATTCCCCTACACCGGTTCAATCACTTTTCAACCTATGCAACTCAACCAGAATTCCCCTGCACCGGTTCAACCACTTTTCAACCGGTGCAACTTTTCGGCAAGGCTAAGCCATCAGAGGCCCATTGCACCGGTTCAACCACTTTTCAACCGATGCAACTTTTCGGCAAGGCTAAGCCATCAGAGGCCTATTGTACCAGTTCAACTAAATCTTCAACTGGTGCACGAGCACCAAAATCTGTTTTCTCTCCTTCAAACTCTAAAAACGAACTGTATGACGAAATACTTCGATTTGAATGTCCTCTACACAATTTTCCTCAAATCTACACATACTAGATCATTACCTAACCCTTATGATTGACATACTTCAATTTAGGCCAATAAAACCTATGATCTCACCCTTGATTCAAGGTTTTATGAACTAAATCTGGGAATTTCTCTTAAAATGTGATTAGAAGATTAATCCCTAATCCTCACTAATTTGTATAGAATTGAACTACAAAATTTGAGATGAATCAACTTACTTGTGTTGTGGATGGTTTGGTATAAGAATCTTTCTTCAATCTTCACTCAATTCTTCTCCTCAAAGCTATCTTCCTTGCCTCCCTCTCTACCTCTCCCTTAATCAAAATGCAAGTATGAGTACGATATGATCAGGGTATTTTACTAACCCTAATTAGATTTTTAAGCTAATTGACTAAGTTATCCTTCACTCCACTAGAGAATTACCCTTATGCTACTAATTATCCCTATAGTGCAAGTATTATACTTTAACCCCATAAACATGGATTTTTAACACTATGCTATCTACATTGATCTTATATTCCATTATTGTTTAATTAATTTAAATAAATTATGAAATGAGATGGGTGTGACAATGAGGGTGAAGATGATGGGATAGGATCAAACTCGCTCTGATACCATGAAGAAAAATAAAGAAAGACGCAAATATAGAGACAATTATCCTTACTATTTCATTAACGAAGCACACTATAAATAGATTACAAGAGGTTGAGTTAATTCTGGATGGAATTACTCTAATATAGAAAATATATTAGCCATATAATACAAGAATTACTTTCTAATTAATTAAAAATTTGACTAAATCATTTAAGAAGAAAAATAAATAAATAAAATAGGGAAAGAATCACAAATATAAAATTTTCTTAAAACACTGCTAAAAATCAGGAATGATCGGCCGAACGAGTAAAGTATCAGCCGGATGAAGGTGATGTTCGTCCAAACAAAGCCTTGTGGTTGTCCGGACGACGGTTGCAGACAAGGAGAGGGATGCCCTGAATGAATTCGTCCAGATGAAGAATTGCGGTGAACCAGATGAGCGTGGTAGAAAAGTCACTCACTTGTTTTTCAACAATCTTTAACTTCAACATTTATGATTTGTTCATATAGTTTGCAAATAACAGGTAAAAACACAAAAATAGATATGAGAACTACATAGTTATATATAATAGAGAATTTACTAACACACCACTTTTCCTTAGTGAATTTACTAATAGAGAATAGATTATAGTTCAAATTAGGAATAAGAAGACCAAACTGAGAGTAAGCTTTGGTGAATTGAACCTATGCCAGTAACCTTTGATAATTCACCATCTGCTATACGGGCCGTTAAATTATTTTTACATGGACTGTATGTGTCAAGAATTCTTGAATCGCCATTCATATGATCAAATGATCCAAAGTCAATGATCCAAAGTCAATGATCCAAGGTTTATTACATTTTTACCCATAGTAAAGGCGACCAAAAATTAACCTTACGAGCCAAAGATCCCGAACCGATAACCTGAATGGAAGAAAAGTCGGTTTGTGATGTAAAATAAGGGGATAGGATTATTTGAAGCATCTCCATTTGTTACTTGTTAAAGGGGCTGTCTACAGGTTGTTGTGATTGATCCTCGGTAGAAACATGATTATCTCATCCTTCCTTCTCAAGATATTGATGTGGTTTCTAGTCATTTGGCTTTCCATGAATCTTCGAGCATGTTTACTTCAAATGGTCTGGTTTTTGCGATGATCACACCATGGTATGTTGCTTTCATTTTTTTATCGATTATCATATAGAAAAAATGGGTTTTAGAGCTGGTTTTTGGCTATATTCATTTGTTGATGAGATCCTGTCATGAGCTTTTTTTTACTTTCTCCATGACAGACTTTAGAAAATACCTCTTTGAGTCTTGGTAGAGGTTTTACTTCCATGAGTCTTGCTCTGATTTCGTCAGGATTTTTGTTTATTCCTAATAGAAATTTATAAATATGGTTTCCTTCAACAATCTTTTTATACAACAAATCATCAATGGAACAACTCCATTTATGGATTTCAAATGTATCAATTTGACGCCATATATGAGTAAGGGTATCGAAATATTCAATTATTGAAAGATTGCATTAACGCAAATCGTGGAGCATTCCTTCATTCTAAACAACTTCCGATGTGTTTTTGTTGTATAAAAAGTTTTCTTTCGTCATGCCCCATATTTCTTTGGCAGTATCAAATGCCAAAAAATTCCCCAATTTCCATGGTCGTCGAGTTGACAAGCCATGACTATATTATTTTTCATCATCCATCTCATGTAGGTTGGTGTTGTGGTTTCTGGTGTAGTTGATGCTCCAGTGATATAGTCGTCTTTTTCCTTTCCCCGTATGAATATTAGGATGGATTGAGACCATTGTCTACGCATTTAACTTATATGTGGTGATAGGAAGATGAGAGGCCTCCATCTGTTGAGAGGATAAAGATGATGAAATGATTATATCAAGAGGTGTAGAGGATGAGTTGATAGTCATGCTCGATGCCGGACCGCATTTAGGCATACAAGAATGAGATATTCGAGTAGCAAAAGCTAAATGAGAGTGAAGATGATGTAACAGAATCAAACTCGTGTTGATACCATGAAGAAAAACAAAGAGAGACAAATATGGAGGCAATTATCCTTACTATTTCATTAAAGTAGCGCACTATAGATAGATTACAAGAGGTTGAGTTAATTCCGGATGGAATTATTCTAATATAGAAAAAATATTAGTCATATAATACAAGAATTACCTTCTAATTAATTAAAAAAAATTGACTAAATCGTTTAGGAAGAAAAAGAAATAAATAAAACAGGAAAGAATCACAAATATAAATTTTTCTTAGAACACTCCTAGAAATCAGGAATGGTCGGCCGGACGAGTAAAGTATCAGTCGGACGAAGATGATATTTGTCCGGACAAAGTCTTGTGGTGGTCCGGACGACAGTTGCAGACAAGGAGATGCCCCGAATGGATTCGTCGGGAGAAAGGATAGCGGTGAACCAGATGAGGGTGGCAGAAAAGTCACTCAGCTTGTTTTTCAACATTCTTTAACCTCAACATTTATGAATTGTTCATATAGTTTGCAATTAACAGGTAAAAAACACACAAAAAAACACAGATATGAGGACTACATAGGTATATATAGAAACTTTTCAGCTCTCAATATTCTCCACGACTCACGGTTCCTTTAAAAACATAGAGGCAATCACCATCCTCGACACCGTGCAAACGGAGGCTACAATTATCCCTCATGATCCTTTGTTTATGAATAAATATGTAATCGTCCATAGGAAGTATCTTTCTATCCAAAAGTAGTTGCCTCAAGTCATTAACAGTGCTCGAGTCCTTCATTTCCAAAGGGATTCTTGCTCCATTAAGCAAACTAGAAGAAGTCTGCACCACCAAACCCAGCCTTCTCGAAGGAGGATCAACTACGAAACGACTCATTGGTTTAAGAAACACAACGATTTCAGAAAATTCACAGATCCCGTACTCACTTAAATTGCGGAAATCTTCATCCATCTCTCTCCCGAAAATGAATAGAGTCATTCTTTTTATAGGAGTGCCATCAATTATGTGGATTTTTTCTTTCAAGCTCCGGACTGTTTCTGTGCTGTCAACTTCTATATTAATCTTTTTCATTGATGAACATTTAACAAAAATATGAATCTTACTACGATTTTCCAAACTGGGTGGAGCGCATTTCATAGTAAGATCAATTTTTGTGCCTTCAGTAACAATGGGATAATCTTCCATGTCGAGTCCATCGATCAACTCCCACCCAGATACAGTAAGAGTTTGTGAAGCCACCGGCAGACCTAATAATTGTTCTATTCTCTGTTTGATTTCAAGAATTGTTTGTTGGAAACTAACCTCAATGGTAAATTCACTTGCTCTTGTTACAAGGGTGACCCTCATTGTTCTATTGTTATGTGAGCTCAGTATGTACTTGGAACGTCTGAAGGACTTCAACCTAACCAGTACTTCTATTAAAAATTCCTGGACACAAACTTCGAGCCGTTTGTTTTTTTACCCATTTGGATGAAGTTTTAAAACTAAAAGTCATGCATGTTGAATGAGTGAGTCTATATGTGTGTTTTATTCATTCTGAAAGCATTTTGCTTGGCAGAGTACTGCATGTGAAATTCTGTTAAGGACAAAATCACGGCTACATGATGTTGAGTCACATAATAATACACGAACTTTAAAAGGAAAATGTGATTTTATTAACACAAACAAAATCCTGCACAAAGACCTATTGTCTCCGCTTCACATCTCTCACTGCCATCTACATCTCCACCATACTTATAAACACATATATACACACTGGTTGTTTATATACACACAGAAAAGAGAAGAAAAGATGAAGCTTTGCCTAATTAAGTTAGGAAACCTAACAATGGTGGGTGGCCTAACTTTGGTTGACTTCCCATTTTAACATTGGAGAAATATCAACAATCGCCCCCTCAACTATGTGATCCATGCAGAAATCCGCAGCACTGTTGTAACATTCCACTCTAACCCACTGTTGTAACATTCCACTCTAACCGGATTCAATCTCGTGCTCTAGAGAAATAACTCAGAAATTCTTTGCTCACACTAGAGGCTTAATCCCCCTGTGGTGGGGTAAACCACGCTCCGCCATGTGTCAGGAGTACAGCCGCACTAGTTCAGCATTCAGCCACAGAGCAACCCCAAAACTAGACACGTCATCAGCATTCTGTGCTGTGCGGATTAGGTCGGCCCCGTACGACTAGATATCCCCACAGCGCGGAGAGTTGTTATCCAGTACGGCACGTGTTGGACAAAGTC
>NMUG010002644.1:0-15723 GCA_002855965.1 Monotropa hypopitys
TAATATTACACTTATTAGTTTATAAGCATATACTTATATATTAATCCTCCCAAAAATCTTAGGATTCTCTTATAATTGAATTGTGAAATAATATTACTAAATTTCACCTTTGAAAAATATTAAAACATTGAAAATTTATAATTTTATGAAATGGGTATTACACACATATTGATTGATTATATTTCACATATCAATATGTGATCACCGATTAATCACACATATCGATATGTGTTCATTACACATTTCGGTATGTAGATTGCTCTTGGGCCAAGAACCAGAAAACAAATGTTACACATATCGATATAGGGACTTTTACCGACTGTATACATATCGATATATAAGGACAATTTAGGTAAGGGCTGACCAACTTGGAGGGGTGTGTGGAGGGTGGGTGTGGCAGGTGCCACACCCAAATTTGTAAAAAACATTAGTTACATGTTTAGAATTTTTTATAATTTATATTTTTATTGTTCTAATGGTGCACCAGCCAATTTCTAATTCTGGTTATTGTTCTAATGGTGCACCACCTAATGTCTAATCTTTGGTCTGTCCCTGAATTTAGTCCAAAACCAGGAAGTTTAACCAACATTTCCTAACTCATTTCAAACCTTTTTAACACATTCTTAACCTTATTTCTAAGGGTTTCTTTACCTAATACCTTGATAAACTCATCTGGATTACTCCAACATGATAATCTACATTATTTAAGCTAAAAGCGTAAATAAACTTGCATTAAATTAAATTGCAAATGAATTTCTAAGATGAGTGTTACAACTCTCCCACACTTAGAAAAAATATTCTTCGAAATTTAAAATACATGTCCCGAAAAGATATGGATACTGAGATTTCATGATGTCTTATTCTTCCCATGTAGCCTCTTGAATCCCGTGATGTTTCCATATTACTTTAACCCACGGTACTACTCTTGAATGCAACTTTTTCTCTTTTCTGTCAACAATTCAGATTTGCTTTTCTTCATAAGTCACATTCTCATTCAATTCTACCGTCACAGATTCTAGAATACAAGAAGTATCCCCAATAAACATCCAAAGCATCAAAACATGAAAATCGTTATGCAAATGTGATAACACAACTGGAAATGGTAAATGATATGCAGTTTTATCAACTTTCCCTACTATTTCATATGGTCCAATATATCACGGTGCTAGCTTACCCTTTCCTTGAAAACATATAACCCCTTTCCATGATGATACCCGTATAAAAACATAATCACCCACTTCAAATTCTAAATTCTATCTTCGTTTGTCTGCATAATTCTTTTGTCATCTCTGTGCTACTTTCAAACATTCTCGGATAATTTTAACTCCATCTGCAGTCTACTGAACCATCTCTAGACCCAATAACTCTCATTCACCTATGTCACTCCAAAAAATAGGAGATCTACATCTCCGACCATATAATGCTTCATAAGGAGCCATACTGATACTGCTATGAAAGTTGTTAGTGTACACAAATTCCATCAATGGCAGATATGTATCCCAACTTCCAACGAAATCTAGAACACATGCCTAAAGCATATCTTCTAATACTTGAATAGTGCACTCTGATTGGCCATATGTCTGTGGATGAAATGTTGTACTAAATTTCAAAGTTGTCCCCAGTGTATGTTGCAGACTTACCCAAAACCTCGACGTGAATTTTGGATCCCTGACATTTACAATGGATACCGACGTACCGTGCAAGCAAATAATCTGATCAATATAAATCTGTGCATATTTATCCATGCTATAAGTGGTCTTTACTACTAAGAAATGTGATTGACTTTGTCAAATGGGAGACAATCACCCAAATAGAATTCTATTCCATTTTAGAATGCAGCAAACTGATTATCCCCTAGTTTTGTGTTCCTAAGGGGATCACTTGCATCCCATTTTTTGGTCTTTAACATCCTATATGGGTTATTTGGACATATAATATGCTTTTGGTAGTTTGTAAGTGTTTTCAGGTATTTGTGCCTTTAATGGATAGAGCAAGCTCTTCGTTTTGATCCATGGATACTCCAAGAAATTGCCACAGACATTGCACTGAAATGGTGGAAGTGTCAAGGATATGTCGGAGAAGCTGCCTCGCATGAAGAACCAAAGCCTGGGCCAAACCAACAGAAATTAGGAAACTATTGTACGGGTACTAGTCCCCGACATGTAGGGGGAGCAGTCCCTCCACATCAATTCCAGAGATACAAAGACCATATTCTAAAGGTCGAGTTGCAGAGAACCCGGGTACCGCTCTCCCCACATGTCAGAGACCAGTCCCTCTGCCAACTTCTGGAGATACAGAGTCCAACTTCTAGAAGAAGGCTATAGGAAAGGAAAAATAGCCTGGGTACCGGTCCCCGACATGTGGGGCGACCGATCCCTCTAATTAAAACAGCAAAATTTCTGTATTGTTGTAAATACGTGTGGTGGTATTTTTGTCCATTTTTGGGAATTTTTGTAGGAGGTATATAAGGGAAACTCCGAGATGAGAAACCCCGTCACACTCTGGAAATTTTAATTAATTTCCTTGTATTTTCTTCGGGATTTATATTCCATTTGGTGGAATTCCTTTATAATCCAATCGAAGATTTGGTGAATTAGACCTCCCCGAGACCCACATTTTAGGATTAAAAATGTTTAGGAGGTCCGAGATTATATTCGATAGTGTTTGACAATGCTTGGGTGATTTCCACGTCGTTTGACAATCATATAATCTTATTTGAGTAGGATTTAGTTCCAAGTTTCCATGTTGGAGCATCATATCAAAATGTAGGGGTCCATCCCTTGGAGTTCATTTCGATATGGCCAAGCATCTGTTGGCCCAATGCACTATTGCATTTCGATATGGGTTCCCCCATTGTTCTTCTTTATTTCGATATGCTAAGCTTCCCGGTGATATTTGCTTTGATGTCATTTTGATATGGGGTCTCCCTTGCCCCTCTTTCATTTCGATATACACACCCCCTCTGTCCACTTTCCTTCTTTGGACATTTCGATATACACTAGGTGTATATCGAAATGTGGCTTGTTGTATTTCTATTGAAATAGCTTTATTTCGATATGCACCTTTGTGCATATCGATATGCAAAAGATCCTGTTCGTTGTCCCATCATGAGCATTTCGATATACCTTAAGGGTATATCGAAATACGTTAGCCTCTGGTCTCCTCTTCTCCTTCAGCATTTCGATATAAGAAGAGGGCAATCGATATGTAGTATTTCGATATACTACGTTGGGTATATCGAAATGAAACCACCTTCTGCTCATTTTCCCTTAGCATGCATTTCGATATACCCTTTGGGTATATCGATATGTAAGTCTCTCTGGGCAATTTCTAGTCTGTTGCATATCGATATATAGCTTGTGCTTATCGATATAAATCTCATTATGGGCAAATCGGCCTCTCTCTCTCGGTAGTTTCTCTCTCTCTCCCACTTCTCTCCCTTCTCTCCTCTAGATCTCTCTGCCCAAGGGGTTTTAGAGCAAACCCCTTTCACAAACATTGATCGCATCTCCTCCCTCTATGCAACCATGGTGGCGGATCGTGCACCAGAACTCAAACCCTCATCTAGGGTTTTATGGATCTTCGTTTGAGGTAGAGACTTCTATCCCTTGTGTTTTTATCTTTGGTTTTCTCTCTCTCCCTCTAGGCTTTTCAAGAAATTCCTTGTGTACACTTGTATTTTTCGAAATTACTTTGGTGGGTTGTGTTTACCCTTAAATTGGTCACGTATTCATATCGTTTAGGGTCTTGTTGAACTCCCTAAGGGGTTAATTGGTCGATTCCTTGTTTGATTTCAAAAACCCCCCAAATTTTATAAAAAAAACTACGTGTCAATTTTGGATCAATTTGGGGAAAATGGTCAATTTTAATTAGAATGGTTAATTGGTGGGTCTAGCAAGTGTATTGACATATTGAAATCGAAAATTGAGCAAATTGTGGAATAACTCAAGTTTTGGGTCTAGTGTGCGATTAGGAGGCATTGCCCTAATTATATCGTAATTAATGAATGAAAAGATCATTGTTGGATGAAAGACCCTAAAACATGTGAGTACATTGTGGTTGTCTATAGTTACAGGATTTTGATCCCTGAATGCTATGCATTCACGACATTGCACAATGGGGGGTTTATTGGTCCCTCCCGACGAGTTGGGAAATACTAGGAATTTACGGTTAGTTGGTTGATCACCTACTATCTCAGAATTGGCCAAAACCTAATAACTCAATTGATTTGATAGATTAAGAAAGTGGTATATTAGAAACCAATCTCCTTGGAAATTGATGAAAATTGGTGTGTTAGAAACCAATATTTTAAAAGTAATGAAAATGAATCATTTGGAACTCACAGGACTTGGTAGATTGAAAACTAATTCTCTTGTATTTGGGAAAGCAAGTCTTTTGAGAAAGCAGTCGTTTATTCCTTTGTTTTGACAAAGCGAGTCTTTCGGAACATCAAGTGTTGAACTTGAGTCAAAGAATGAAATGAGAACGTCTTAACTTGAAAAATGTAATGAGATCCCTGTGTATACATATTTACATTCCTTGCCTTGTCACACACATGCACCCCAATTTTAGAAATACTTGGATATAGATTTCTCTACTAGGCGGTGGTGGCTACCCTTTATTTTATAGGTCTTTGGCTTCTTTGGATTGGAGTCACATCTTCGAGCTCCTTGTCAGACTTTGGAGTTGGTGTACTATAGTTGATAGGTTGCTTCCTCTCTTTATTTATTTATTGCACCATCTCATTTGTATCATTTTATTTCAGTTGTACGTTGTAATCAGACTATGTTATAAAGTCCCAAAAATCATGTATTATTTCATTTGTATCATTTTCTTACGATTCATGTAATATGGGATATACTATGGTGGTAGATGTTTTATTTCTGCAATTTAATTTCATTTAATTAGCATCTTCAAAAATAATGGTTTCAAATTTTGAGGGTGTTACAAACCCTATGCTTTCATTTTACTTATCTTTTTATGTTTTAGGGTTTTAGAACTTCATCTTCTCCAACTTCTCTCTACCTCCATTCTCTCTCTCTCTTTATTTACTCTAGCTTGCACTTGGAGCTTGAACTTTTTCTCTTCATTAATGTTGATGGTAAGTAGTTTCTTTCTCTTAATCTCTACTATATTTTAGTAGTTGTGTAATAAATTTCATGCTTTCAATCTTTTACTTACTTAATATGCCTTCATCTTTTAGCATGTGTGAGTAGTCCCCTTCGGGAAGTCATGGAGTGAGGTTACTCCATGACTTGGGTGACTTTACATGCCTCCATTTTCTAAGGTTAGGTTTAGGTTGAACTTGGGATACGACTTAGTCTTGGTCAAAATATGTAGGTGTTAACCTCCTTGATCATGTGTTGACAAGTTTCTTGGCACATATGATGCTTGGAGCTATGACCCTTCAAGTGTTTTGATAAAATGTTATAAAAGAAGTTAGTCCATTGTAAAACCTAAATTCTATCTCAAAAGTATTTTCATGATTTTATCTTCCGAACAATGGCCTTGACTTGGCCTTAGTTCGAGTAATTGAGGATGTATGTAAGTTACCTAAGTCTAAGGTAACTAACCTCTATTGACTTCACCCTCCTTAGTTAATAAATTTTACTTCAAAGTAGTATAATTTAGTGCAATCAAATCCAACAAAATCAAGGCTAGCATTGTCACGCCCGTCTCATTTGAGATTTTTAATTTAATTATTAAAATAATAAGTGAATTAGTTTGATTGGGTATATTAGAGTTTAAAATATATATTTGAAGGTAAATTAAAGGTTATAACCTAGTAGGAGGGGCTAGAGTGTATAAAGGAGTGGCATTGTTGGAATAGGGAGTTTTGAAGGATGACATTTTGGTAATTGGGTAAAAAGAATTGATTTTGTGAAGGGGTTATACCCTAGCCCCCATTGTGTGTGTATCTAGCATAGAGAGAGAGGTGGCTAGGGAATGCTTGGAGGATTTCTTGGAGAGTTCAAGGAAGATCATCAAGGCTTACAAGGTAACATCCCTCTTCTTTCTATAGATTCATCACATAGGTTTTGATAGGAAAAATCTAAGTTGTAAGTGGAGAAAGAAGTTCATAAGAACTTTCAATAAAAACCTAGATCTAGATAGGTTTTTGATGAGTATTGAGACCCAAATTAAAGTATGTTAGGCCTAAGGGTTGGGGTATGTCATTGGTGAGTAAGGTTTTGTAGTTGAGGGTAAAAAATCGAATTTTGGAAAGATTTGGTGAAGTTTGATTCGCAAAAAAATCGCAGAATCTGCTGTTGTTCTTCACCGGTATGAGCACTAGTATACCGGCTGGTATATCGGGTGGCATACCAGTCCCTCACCGGTTAAGCCATTTTTGGACAGTAAGGTTGGTCTTTGAAAGTTATCAAAAATTGTACTAACCGGCATACCGGCCGGCATGCCGGACCGTATACCGGGAGGTGTACCAGTCATTGTATAAATTGGGCAGTAGGTTAGGTCCTCTCAAAAGTCGAAAATTTGTTCTAACCAGCATGTCGGGCGACATGCCGAGCAGTATACCTGTCGGTATATTGGCTTGTGTAAAAATTTCCCAGTCGGTTTGGCCTTCTTTATAATTCGAGATTTTGTTCTAACCGGTATGCCGACTGGCATGGCAGGCGGTACATCGGTTGCCTACCATCCCCATACCAGTCAGTTGTTTTGGTTCAGGAAAGTTGGGGCTTTGATGCGGCTTAGTATGAAATTGTTTTTGGGTCCTATTGGAAGGTGTTTAATGGTCTTATAGAGGTTCTAAGAAGTTGGAAAATGAATGTACAATTCATGAATGTAACCTAGTACTTAAGGAATATCGTTTTTCTAACTTTGTAATGTTATAACAGGAGGCGAGCCAGGACCTTCTAAGGCGGCGATGTAGATCTCATTTGGAAATTACGCACATTTGGTGAGTGTGTAAATACCCTTTTAATACATGTCTATCTTTATACGTGAATAGATGTTTGGTTGTGATTTTCTACACCTATGTGTTTCTTTGTCTGCTTTTATGTGCAATTGCATGATCCATTTCAATGGATGATTATGTGGATTACCTGTTTAATATAAGTGGAAGAGCATGTCTTACTTATGATAGCTTATGTTGTTGGATTACGTGAAAGCATGTTGTACTTGTTCTAGTTGCTTCCCGTTTAGGACTTAAATGAAGGCATGATTACTTGATTGTTTGATTTATTATATTAGCATTCATATTGAGTATGCTAGAGCATTATAGCATGATGGCTTGAAAAATGTAACACGTGTTAGAAGCCTTGCATAAAAAGGTAAGAAAACGTAAAGAGGAATGTGATGAAAAATAAGATGGGAGAATCCTATGGAAATTGATGAACATTGAATATATATATATATTGATTTGTACCACCCGATAGAATTTTAATAAGTCTGAAATGCCATAAGGTGGTGGGGCTGTGGAGGCCATGGTTCCAATGGGATATGCCATTACGTTGGGAACCTAACCATTGATATGATTGAAAGGACTTGATTGGTTCATCCTTGACAGGCAGACGTGCTTGCGTGTCGGGGCTGTGGAGGCCATGATCTAACGGTGGCCATGTGCAACGTTGAGATCTAACCATGGACATGGTAAATAAAATATCAAGAAAGAATTGAAGGGATAAAACCCTAAAGATGGTAAATGAGAAAATAATACATGAGCATTATATGCATGACACACATCTTCGGCCTTACATATTTGTGGAACGTTATATATTCCTTATGATGATTTGCATATATTGATTGTTTGGTATCTGATACTCCTAGATATCTTTTGCTATTTTCTGTTTGCAATCTATATCCAGATTTGGACGCTTAGCGGATTCACTACAAGCCAGGCGGGTGCTACTTTGGTGAGAGGCTTAAAATATTATTTCTTTGTTGGGATTGTTTCCCCCTTGTTCTTCTTATGTCACTAGTTAGTGAGTTGTTGTGAGAATATTTTAGCATTGCCAGGGAGTTGGTTGTAGTATTTATGAGAGTTTTTTAATTGTAGACCTTTGTGTTGGTCTTATGTCTTTTGACTTATTACTTAAGGATCTTTATATTCAGAGATTTTATTTTTAGTCTTCCGCTGTGTGCTTGAGTTATTATACCCATTGGGCTATCCTTGGGATGTTGTCAATTTTGTGATGGATATTTTGTCACTATCCCATAGCCGGATAACTTTTTTATGGTTGATTTCCGGGGTGGGTCATGACAACTTGGTATTAGAGCTCTAGGTTGTTAGATTCTAGAATAAGAGTAGTTTGAGGATTTTTATGAGTTTGAATCGAAGTAGTTTGAGCCTTCTACCTTTGGAGATAAGAGAGTCTTGAAGTTTTCAGGTCTTGAAGTGAAAAATTTAGGTTGGTGAGTGGTTGTATATTCCGTAAGTATTGTGTGTGTTACCTTGATGCCCAAGCAACTACCTTGAGATCTGGTTTGAAAAGCGTCTGATCAACGTATTTTCAAACATGAGATCTTGGAAAGTTAATTGGAAAGCATGATATGGATCGGAATGCCGAGTCTAGGTTAGTTCGAGTGGTTAGTGGCCTGTATATGGTAGCTTGTATGGGGGTTGATTATGGTACCCCATGTTAGAAGTGGCTTGGTAATGAACCCTAAATTGCCAGATACTTGTGTGCTGAAATTTAGTTTCTGTAATCTAACTATTACGTGTTGCATATTATGTGCTTCGGTTATATAATGATGATTGTTTCAACAGGACCTTGTTATGGATTTTTCTATGAATGATGCTTAAGGTGACCTGGATATCATAGGCGTAGATGAGGCTAAGCAGTCTTACAATTTGGATGAGTCATTGGTGGTTCAAGATGGAAGGAACACCTTCACAAAATTGAAGCAAGGAACGATGTCAGTGGGTGCATATGAGAAGAAGTTTCTAGAAATACCTCAAAATGCTTTGGTGGAAGTTGATTCGGATCTTAAGAAGTGTTTGCAATTTTGTAGAGGGTTGAAGCCTAGTATATCGGATAAGTTATCGGATTTTTGTGAGAAAAATTCTAATGATTTGGTATGTATGTCTAGGTAAGTGGAAAGTGCTGAGTAAATATTATGTTATATTGAAGAAAGGAAAAAATGAGTAAATTAGAGGGGAGTCAGAGAGGAGGTTTTGCATGTCATGGGAAGGCGAAAGCCATGGATTTGAAAATCCAATATGGAAAGAAACAGAGCAATTATGGATTTCCAAATAAGAAGGAGAAAGGGTGTGATGAATCGAGTGATAGAGGTCAGATAGTGGTTAAGAAATCTAAGGTAGCTTGTTGTTTCAAATGCGGATCATTAGATCATATGGTTCAAAATTATGGCAAGAAGAATGTGGTTGTAAAGGGACCTAAATGCTTTAAGTGTCGGAAGTTTGGGCATATGATATCCCATTATTCGAGGTTTGAAGTATCAGATATTCTATATGGGAGTGGTTTTCTGAGTAGTGAGAATAGAGGTTTGGAAAAACCTACTACTTTTGTCCAGACTTGTGATGGTACTTATCAGGCCCCTCAGTTTGTATTTAGAGGAATGCCAGGTATCTATTACTCTGAATTTAATTTATGTAAAACACCAATTGAAGAATATGTCGTGCTTTCAGGTAAATGTTTTGGTAAGAGGGAGTGACAAGAAGTAAAAATAAATCTAGAATTAGAAGGCCAGTTGTCACCTATCATGATGGAAATTCTTGGGATAAAATGGTTATTGAGGTCATTCTCTTATAGTGTGTAAGACGGATGTGAGAGAATGGAAGGTAAGGGAGGTTGTGTTGCATGATACATGTTGGATTTTGGGTTATATATGAGGGATTGTCTTGGTAACATGTTGGCTAAACTAAATTGTCGTTTGAGGATGAAGTCAGGAATGTTTTCTTGAGAGATTAGCAAAGATGGGTGTTATTAGGAAGCGAAATCGTCGAAGGAGGTAAAATTGTGACATCACTTTATATTGTCGGTGCATGGACCTATTGGAGTTATAAGTTATAGGAAAGATTATTGGGATTGTAAACTCCTCTTGAGTTTTATGTGGGTTCTTTAAAGGTATCAGTGTGGATAAGGTGTATTGCAAAAATATTGAAAGCATTATGAACATGAGGATGAGTGAGTGATTGACGGTTGCGTGATCGCATAAGTAAAGTATCTATGGGTGTCTAAGAGTGGATCTCTAGGCATTGAGTTATCTATGAGGTGATGTGAGAGGATGGATGCAAAGTAGAAAGGAAATTATCATGTAGATGTACTTGGAATGAATTGTACTTGGATTTGTAGAGTGGACTAGGACTATAAAATTGTAAGAGTGAGAGGATATTGTTGAGATTAAAATTGGCTTCATCTTTAATTATGAGTTCGGATGAGTAGTGACTATATCTACACCAGTGAAAAGCAGAGGAAATGGTTGAGGTGAGAGTTAATAAAAATGGCTAGTGTGCTAGTCTCAATAGGAAAGAATAATATGAAAAATTGAAGAAAGATTTGATGGTTTCTCTATGTAGGAGTCAAGTTATGTTATCACTGGTAACGTTAAAAATTTAAAGAGTATGGTGGCTTGGCAGTGTATGATTAGACTTAAAGGAGCATAAGGTATTTGGGTAAATGGTATTGTTGGACCAGGTTGATCTAATAGTTGATAGTAAATGAGGTGGAGGTAGAGGAAAGTTTATTTAGCCTCGGTTCCTAAACCTTAGTCCTTGTAGGACATGTCGAATAAATAATTGACTTGACCAATGAGGTACCCCTTTAGGTGTTGATTTACATTTAAAGGATCATATAGAGAAGATGTTACCTATGTATGAATACTATAAATAAATGAGATCAATGAGAATAGCACTGTGAAAGCGTGATGTGACCTTACGTGAATCTATATACTTCTTTGTATTAGTAGTATAGTGGACTCCATCGTTATGTATTCATATGTTTAATGCAAGACCTTCGTTATATGTAATATGTTGGGCAAAGATGTTGCATTTATTGTGAAAATGTTAAAAGTGGCATGTGTAGGGCAAGTCCGATGTAAGGACTAGTGATGCATGTGTGTAAAATGCACGAGTGTGTGCTACATTATTGTGAAGATCGTATTATGGATGATTGCCTTATATGAACACGTTTCTTAGAGTAATACTAATTGAAATCATGCTAAGTTGGCATAGGGTATAAGATGTGTTTTCATGAGCGAAATAATGGGGCCATTAAATGGCAATGGAATTGTTGAAAATCAGAAACTAATGCTAATCTAATATGATATTGATGATCAGATCTGATATGGATGAATTCTGTGGAAGCTTTTATTCTTTGATCTAAACCTAATTCTGGTAAAGCAAAGATGCTTTACCAGTGAAGTACAATCACACACAAGAGACTCTCAAAACAATAAGATTGGAATCAACTTCACTCACGTTTATTGAATGAATCAAAGATACAAAAGTGTAAGTGGTGCCTCTTATTTATAGGAGTAATACACCATCATAACAAATGATACAATGCAACTCATCACCATAATGAAACATTGTCATGAACCACAGCTAACATCAATGATACATCAGTGCTGTTGTTCTGGAAGATCATGTCTCTTGTTTCGGAAGACCATGTGTTGTTGACATAGGGAGATCCTCCTTAGGCTGGACTTGATACCTCAGTTTTGGCCTTGGTTGAGTTGTCAAGTTTGAGGTGACTTGGCCAGCGTCATCTCTCTTATCATTCCCCCTCAAGATCATTGTCTTTTTATTAGAAAAGAAATGATCTTGATAAAATAGAATTGTCCACCTGAAATAAGTTGCATTGGCATGGAAGCTTGGTTATTACTTGCATTACCGGGAGAACAACAGCTTTCTACCGAGAAATGAGATCATCTGCTGAACAAACTGACTAATGAAACTTCCTTTTACCAGGAAAACAATTATCCTTTTCCAGTAAAGGAAGTGCAATCTGCAATTTTTATTCTTTGCAACAATGTATAAACTTGAGGAGGCATACTCTTGATGTTGCTCCTTCTTTATTCAATCTATTGAATATTCGGCAGTTTTTCTGCATTTTGGACAGACTTTGATGTCCCTTTTCTTCATTTGAAGTGCATTCCCCCTTAATGAGGATGAGCCAAAACCATCTCCTGTTGTTATCTTTACTGAACCTGCAATACCATAGCCTACCACACTATGGCACAACACAATTCCTTCATCACATAACTCTGAACTACCACCCTAGAGCTTTGAAATGTCATTGAGATCATAAATAGTAGACTAGAAAAGAAAAGAATAGAAAAAGGAGAGATCAGAAGAGAAAGAGAAGAGAAGAGTTTTTTTAAAACTAAATTAGCATGGAATATGAACTGCCACTCCAATTCCTTGTATAATTCCTTCACCACAGAACTTGATCTTCCACTTCAAGGCCTGAGATGCCAATACAATCTGTTTTGTGCTTGGATAATATCAACAAGCAAGCATAGCCAAAGGCACAATGTCCACACGGCTTGGAATGATCTTCAAGCTTGGCTAGCTAGTGTGAGGATCTTTGTCCTTCACACACTCATGGTTTTGAGAACCTGAGGTTTGGACTTTAGTGGAAAAGAGTATAGTAGAATAGAATAGAAGCAGAAGATAGAATATAAGGAAGATAGGTTCTGGACTGAATTTTTTTAACACTTGATGTTCCGAAAAACAACCATCCATCTACCGAAAAATCAGAAACATATGATGTACGAATCAAACCTTTGAACATGATCTTCCAGAATATCAGTTGTGTTCTTCCAGAACAGCAGATTTGCACTGATGCATGTTCAGACTGTGAAACTTGTTCTTCCGGAAAACTGACGTTCATTTATCGGGATATCAGATTGTTTTTGAAAATATCTGATGCACTCCTTCATCTTCTTCATTCAACATTTTAGATCTGATCAGTGAGCTATGGATCAAGACAGAAACAGTCAAGTAAAGACAGATTTCATCAAATCCTACAATGTAGGCTCCTGATCTTTAAGCAAATTACAGATCAACCATAGATCAATCATAATAGTTCAAATCTAAGCAATAATCTGATGTTCGTGCCAAAACGAAGAATGAGCAGATTTATGTTCAATTTGTAGGCTGATCTAAAAGGAAGGAGCTCGGATCTTATATTCTGAGCTGAATTAGGTTTGAGAACAATGAATCAATTCTCAGAATGTAAGAGTTCAGCTGAGATTCAGCTGAATTTTGATGAATCAGAAAACAGAGTATAATTTTGACTGTGATTAATTCGAGTATAAACTTTGAAGATCAATGTAGAAATGTACTTCTTCTGAAGCGGAATGATACATTAAATTATGATCTGATCATAACAGATCAAATGATTAATGATCGTGAGAGAATTAGACTCAGAAATCAGATGAGAAGCAACGATCTGCAGTAATGTGGACAGATCCTTGATTGAACATTGAATTGTACTCACTAATGATCGTCTGATGAAGATAGGTAGCAGAATCTTTTTGGATCGAACTCGTATGAGCTTAACAGCTCTGATACCATGTTGAAAATCAGAAACTAATGCTAATCTAATATTGATGATCAGATCTGATATGGATGAATTCTGTGGAAGCTTTTATTCTTTGATCTAAACCTAATTCTGGTAAAGCAAAGATGCTTTACCAGTTAAGTACAATCACACACAAGAGACTCTCAAAACAATAAGATTGGAATCAATTTCACTCACGTTTATTGAATGAATCAAAGATACAAAAGTGTAAGTGGTGCCTCCTATTTATAGGAGTAATACACCATCATAACAAATGATACAATACAACTCATCACCATAATGAAACACTATCATGAACCACAGCGAACATCAATGATACATCAGTGCTGTTGTTCCGGAAGATCAGGTCTCTTGTTCCGAAAGACCATGTGCTGTTGACATAGGGAGATCCTCCTTAGGCTGGACTTGATACCTCAGCTTTGGCCTTGGCTGAGTTGTCAAGTTTGAGGTGACTTGGCCAGAGTCATCTCTCTTATTAGGAATAATGCATGGGACACAATGGGCAATGTGTGGTCAGTATTCATGATAATGTCGGGTTTGCATATTAGCATGTTAATTGTAATACGATATCAAAGTAAGGGTAAGTGATCCTATGTGATCTTTCCTCATAAGGCATCAATGCCGTTTATTTAAGGAGTTGTGTGCTAGTTGAACCTAATATTGTATTGAGATTTTGAGGACTTATCCTCGAATGCATGGAGTTATGGAATTTAAGTTACCCTATGGATTTCAGAGAGTCGAATTAAGCCTTGGGTGTCAATGAGAGAAATTATGTAATGTGTTATTCCGGTTAACAAGAGGAATAGTTAGAGAATGTGTGTTTTATTTATGTTGTAACTATTGTGGGTAGTATTGTTGGGGGCCGAACTCTCAGGAGGCCGGAGCCATGACCTCCTCCAGGAGGACCACAGCTAAGGCCAGCCAACATGCGGCCGAACATAGCTTAGCCGGCGACAGGGCCTCTCTGGGATTCTCTCCGGCCCGGAGACTCAAAGCCCAGAGGAGGTGCCCAGCCGAAGGAACTCACAGTTAAGGTCATGCGACCAAGCAGAGCAACGGCCGACCTCAGAGGCTCCCCTAGGATCACTTCTGTGCAGAGGTCTCTTAGCCCAGGATGGCCCGGTCTACAACAATCAACGCCGAAGCAGCTCGCTTCGGCCAGACAGGACAAAATGCCTTGTTCACGGCGAAGATTCCCTCGGGGACAGCATCCCGGGTTTTGCGCACATGGCAGACACACGCCTGACACAGAATCAGCTTTTCCGTGATTCCCGCAGAATGTCAGGCATGCTCTGTCAGCTTTTCTGCCACCCAATGCTGTCAGGCGGCTCCGCCTGACACTGTCAGGGCCGACCGGTCGGCCACACGTTCAGACGCTCAGAGGAGACAGGCACGCTGCCCCATGAACTGCCACACCAGTTCACTCGCGCCGAAGCGCGTGTCTCCCATTCTCCAATGTCCTATAAATACAGATGAGCACACTATCCAAAGCTCTGTCCATTTACTTTCTCACTCTAAACCTTTGCTGACTTTGCCATCGGAGGGTCCACCGGCGACGCCGCCGGTAGCCTAACGTGTGTTACCTGTGCAGCTAGGTCCAGCCACACCACTGCAGTCCATCTCCTCCGCTCACAGTAGAGAACCACCGCAGAAAAGGCTTATCCCCCAACAATTGGCGACTCCGCTGGGGACACCTTTCTCTAACACTCAGATAACCACTGTGAGCTTGAAGATGGCATCCAAAGACAACCAGTCTGATGGCAGAAGGCACAGGGGAAAAGAAGTAGCCAGGGCCGGAGACTCTGCTCTTCGCACTCCTGAGCGTGTCCGAGCCAGCGACGCTAGCTACCACTCCAGCAAGTGTCCAGACCCTCCGGCCAAGCTAACTATGAGGCAGTACATTCGCCAGCTGGAGGGCGATCTGGGCCGAAGGAATCACCAAATTGATGCTCTCATTAAAGAGATGGCCCTCTTGAGGGAGGCTACCGAGAAGAAAAGGGCGGCACCGACACTGAGCCATGCCGAGAGGGACGACAGAGAGTACCAGGAGCCGTCCCAGAGTAGGAGCAGGTCTCAGCAGACCAGGCCCTCAGCTCTGGATAGGCTGGGAGGAAGGATAGAAGAAATCCCTGTCCGGGAGAGGGACAACGAGAACCGCCGCGTCAGGTGCCGGGTCTCGCCTCCTCGGCACAGGGACGAGCGCTCATCTTCAAAC